>JAKUCM010005870.1:0-35732 GCA_023374145.1 Lepidium sativum
AAGCTTCCCGAAAAATTTCACTTAGATCGGAAAACGTTTGAAGGTTCAAACATTGTCTTGAATACGACCCGACGGAAATATTACTCTAGAATTCACTTACATGTTGTAGAGTTCATTTTAGTGTAGTAGAGTTCAGTTTAGTGTGATAGAGTTCACCCATAGCTTGATATAGTTCATCCATAGCTTTTGTAGAGTTCATCCAACGTGTGGTAAGTTCATACAAACTCTACCATCACTGTGGTAGAGTTCATCCAATGTGTAGTAGAGTTCAACCAACATGTAGCAGCAAACATCAAAATATCTCAGAAACTAGCCGTTGAAACCATAATCCCCACCGTTGGATCTAAAGACCACTGTGTCACGAAGTCTCCCGCAACATTTCACTTATATCGGAACACGATTAAAGGTTTAAAACACTATCTTGAAAATGATCCGACAAAACATAATACACTATATTTCACTTACATGTAGTAGAGTTCATTTTAGTGTAGTAGAGTTCAGTTTAGTGTGATAGAGTACACCCATAGCTTGGTATAGTTCATCCATGGCTTAGTAGAGTTCATCCAACGTGTGGTAGAGTTCATTCAAACTCTACCATTACTGTGGTAAAGTTCATCCAATGTGTAGTAGAGTTCAATCAACGTGTAGCAGCAAACATAAAAATATCTCAGAAACTAGCCGTTGAAAACATAATTCCACCGTTGGATCTAAAGACCACTGTGTCATGAGCCTCCCGCAAAATTTCACTCATATCCGAACACGTTTAAAGGTTCCAACACTGTCTTGAAAACGATCCGACAGAACATAATACACTATAATTCACTTACATATAGTATAGTTCTTTTTAGTGTAGTAGAGTTCAGTTTAATGTAATAGAATTCACCCATAGTTTGGAATAGTTCATCCATAGCTTGGTAGAGTTCAACCAACGTCTGGTAGAGTTCATCCAAACTCTACCATTACTGTGGTAGAGTTCATCCAATGTGTAGTAGAGTTCAACTAACGTGCAGCAGCAAGTATCAAAATATCTAAGAAACTAGTCGTTGAAACCGTAATCGCACCGTTGGATCTAAAGATCACTGGGTCAGAAAGCTTCCTGCAAAATTTCACTCAAATCGGAAAACGTTCGAAAGGTTCAAACATTATCTTGAATACGACCCGACGGAAAATATTACACTAGAATTCACTTACATGTTGTAGAGTTCATTTTAGTGTATTAGAGTTCAGTTTAGTGTGATAGAGTTCACCCATAGCTTGGTATAGTTCATCTATAGCTTGGTAGATTTCATCCAACGTGTGGTAGAGTTCATCCAAACTCTACCATCACTGTGGTAGAGTTCATCCAATGTGTAGTAGAGTTCAACCAACATGTAGCAGCAAACATCAAAATCTCTCAGAAACTAGCCGTTGAAACCATAATCCCCCCGTTGGATCTAAAGATCACTGTGTCACGAAGCTTCCCACAAAATTTTCACTCATATCGGAACATGTTTAAAGGTTCAATCTTTATCTTGAAAATGACGCGGCGGAAAATATTACACTATAATTCACTTACATGTAGTAGAGTTCATTTTAGTGCAATAGAGTTCAGTTTATTGTGATAGAGTTTCACCCCATAGCTTGTTATAGTTCATCCATGGCTTAGTAAAGTTCATCCAACGTATGGTAGAGTTTATCCAAACTCTACCATTACTGTGGTAGAGTTCATCCAATGTGTAGTAGAGTTAGCAGCAAATATCAAAAGATCTCAGAAACTAGCCGTTGAAACCATAATCCACCGTTGGATCTAAAGATCACTGAGTCAGAAAACTTCCTGCAAAATTTCACTCAGATCGGAAAATGTTCGACAGGTTCAAACATTGTCTTGAATACGACCCGACGGAAAATATTACACTAGAATTCACTTACATGTTGTAGAGCTCATTTTAGTGTATTAGAGTTCAGTTTAGTGTGATAGAGTTCACCCATAGCTTGGTATAGTTCATCTATAGCTTGGTAGATTTCATCCAACGTGTGGTAGAGTTCATCCAAACTCTACCATCACTGTGGTAGAGTTCATCCAATGTGTAGTAGAGTTCAACCAACATGTAGCAGCAAACATCAAATCTCTCTGAAACTAGCCGTTGAAACCATAATCCCCCCGTCGGATCTAAAGATCACTGTGTCACGAAGCTTCCCACAAAATTTCACTCATATCGGAACATGTTTAATGGTTCAATCTTTATCTTGAAAATGACGCGACGGAAAATATTACACTATAATTCACTTACATGTAGTAGAGTTCATTTTAGTGTAATAGAGTTCAGTTTATTGTGATAGAGTTCACCCATAGCTTGTTATAGTTCATCTATGGCTTAGTAAAGTTCATCCAACGTATGGTAGAGTTTATCCAAACTCTACCATTACTAGGGTAGAGTTCATCCAATGTGTAGTAGAGTTCAATCAATGTGTAGCAGCAAACATCAAAATATCTCAGAAACTAGCCGTTGAAACCATAATCCCACCGTTGGATCTAAAGACCACTGTGTCACGAAGTCTCCCGCAACATTTCACTTATATCGGAACACGATTAAAGGTTTAAACACTATCTTGAAAATGATCCGACAAAACATAGAATTATCTTAGCAACTAGTCGTTGAAACCATAATCCCGCCATTGGATCTAAAGATCACTTGGTCAGAAAGCTTCCCGAAAAATTTCACTTAGATCGGAAAACGTTTGAAGGTTCAAACATTGTCTTGAATACGACCCGACGGAAAATATTACACTAGAATTCACTTACATGTTGTAGAGTTCATTTTAGTGTAGTAGAGTTCAGTTTAGTGTGATAGAGTTCACCCATAGCTTGATATAGTTCATCCATAGCTTTGTAGAGTTCATCCAACGTGTGGTAAAGTTCATACAAACTCTACCATCACTGTGGTAGAGTTCATCCAATGTGTAGTAGAGTTCAACCAACATGTAGCAGCAAACATCAAAATATCTCAGAAACTAGCCGTTGAAACCATAATCCCACCGTTGGATCTAAAGACCACTGTGTCACGAAGTCTCCCGCAACATTTCACTTATATCGGAACACGATTAAAGGTTTAAACACTATCTTGAAAATGATCCGACAAAACATAATACACTATATTTCACTTACATGTAGTAGAGTTCATTTTAGTGTAGTAGAGTTCAGTTTAGTGTGATAGAGTACACCCATAGCTTGGTATAGTTCATCCATGGCTTAGTAGAGTTCATCCAACGTGTGGTAGAGTTCATTCAAACTCTACCATTACTGTGGTAAAGTTCATCCAATGTGTAGTAGAGTTCAATCAACGTGTAGCAGCAAACATAAAAATATCTCAGAAACTAGCCGTTGAAAACATAATTCCACCGTTGGATCTAAAGACCACTGTGTCATGAAGCCTCCCGCAAAATTTCACTCATATCCGAACACGTTTAAAGGTTCCAACACTGTCTTGAAAACGATCCGACAGAACATAATACACTATAATTCACTTACATATAGTATAGTTCTTTTTAGTGTAGTAGAGTTCAGTTTAATGTAATAGAATTCACCCATAGTTTGGAATAGTTCATCCATAGCTTGGTAGAGTTCATCCAACGTCTGGTAGAGTTCATCCAAACTCTACCATTACTGTGGTAGAGTTCATCCAATGTGTAGTAGAGTTCAACTAACGTGTAGCAGCAAGTATCAAAATATCTAAGAAACTAGTCGTTGAAACCGTAATCCCACCGTTGGATCTAAAGATCACTGGGTCAGAAAGCTTCCTGCAAAATTTCACTCAAATCGGAAAACGTTCGAAGGTTCAAACATTGTCTTGAATACGACCCGACGGAAAATATTACACTAGAATTCACTTACATGTTGTAGAGTTCATTTTAGTGTATTAGAGTTCAGTTTAGTGTGATAGAGTTCACCCATAGCTTGGTATAGTTCATCTATAGCTTGGTAGATTTCATCCAACGTGTGGTAGAGTTCATCCAAACTCTACCATCACTGTGGTAGAGTTCATCCAATGTGTAGTAGAGTTCAACCAACATGTAGCAGCAAACATCAAAATCTCTCAGAAACTAGCCGTTGAAACCATAATCCCCCCGTTGGATCTAAAGATCACTGTGTCACGAAGCTTCCCACAAAATTTCACTCATATGGGAACATGTTTAAAGGTTCAATCTTTATCTTGAAAATGACGCGGCGGAAAATATTACACTATAATTCACTTACATATAGTAGAGTTCATTTTAATGTAGTAGAGTTCAGTTTAGTGTGATAGTGTTCACCCATAGCTTGGTATAGTTTATCAATAGTTTGGTAGAGTTCATCCAACGTGTAGTACAGTTCATCCAAACTCTACCATCACTGTGGTAGAGTTCATCCAATGTGTAGTAGAGTTCAACCAACATGTAGCAGCAAACATCAAAATCTCTCACAAACTAGCCGCTGAAACCATAATCCCACTGTTGGATCTAAAGATCACTGTGTCACGAAGCTTCCCACAAAATTTCACTCATATCGGAACATGTTTAAAGGTTCAAACTTTATCTCGAAATTGACCCGATGGAAAATATTACACTATAATTAACTTACATGTAGTAGAGTTCATTTTAGTGTAATAGAGTTCAGTTTATTGTGATAGAGTTCACCCATAGCTTGGTATAGTTCATTCATAGCTTAGTAGAGTTCATCCAACGTGTGGTATAGTTTATCCAAACTCTACCATTACTAGGGTAGAGTTCATCCAATGTGTAGTAGAGTTCAACCTACGTGTAGCAGCAAACATCGAATTATCTCAGAAACTAGTCGTTGAAACCATAATCCCGCCGTTGGATCTAAAGATCACTGGATCAGAAAGTTCCCGCAAAATTTCACTTACATGTAGTATAGTTCATTTTAGTGTAGTAGAGTTCAGTTTAATGTGATAGAATTCACCTGTAGTTTGGTAGAGTTAATCCATAGCTTGGTAGAGTTCATACAACGTTTGGTAGAGTTCATCCAAACTCTACCATTACTGTGGTAGAGTTCATCCAATGTGTAGTAGAGTTAGCAACAAATATCAAAAGATCTCAGAAACTAGCCGTTGAAACCATAATCCCACCGTTGGATCTAAAGATCACTGGGTCAGAAAACTTCCTGCAAAATTTCACTCAGATCGGAAAATGTTCGAAGGTTCAAACATTGTCTTGAATACGACCCAACAGAAAATATTATACTAGAATTCACTTACATGTTGTAGAGTTCATTTTAGTGTATTAGAGTTCTGTTTAGTGTGATAGAGTTCACCCATAGCTGGGTATAGTTCATCTATAGCTTGGTAGATTTCATCCAACGTGTGGTAGAGTTCATCCAAACTCTACCATCACTGTGGTAGAGTTCATCCAATGTGTAGTAGAGTTCAACCAACATGTAGCAGCAAACAACAAAATCTCTCTGAAACTAGACGTTGAAACCATAATCCCCCGTTGGATCTAAAGATCACTGTGTCACGAAGCTTCCCACAAAATTTCACTCATATCGGAACATGTTTAATGGTTCAATCTTTATCTTGAAAATGACGCGACGGAAAATATTACACTATAATTCACTTACATGTAGTAGAGTTCATTTTAGTGTAATAGAGTTCAATTTATTGTGATAGAGTTCACCCATAGCTTGTTATAGTTCATCCATGGCTTAGTAAAGTTCATCCAACGTATGGTAGAGTTTATCCAAACTCTACCATTACTAGGGTAGAGTTCATCCAATGTGTAGTAGAGTTCAACCTACATGTAGCAGCAAACATAGAATTATCTTAGCAACTAGTCGTTGAAACCATAATCCCGCCATTGGATCTAAAGATCACTTGGTCAGAAAGCTTCCCGAAAAATTTCACTTAGATCGGAAAACGTTTGAAGGTTCAAACATTGTCTTGAATACGACCCGACGGAAAATATTACACTATAATTCACTTACATGTTGTAGAGTTCATTTTAGTGTAGTAGAGTTCAGTTTAGTGTGATAGAGTTCACCCATAGCTTGATATAGTTCATCCATAGCTTTGTAGAGTTCATCCAACGTGTGGTAAAGTTCATACAAACTCTACCATCACTGTGGTAGAGTTCATCCAATGTGTAGTAGAGTTCAACCAACATGTAGCAGCAAACATCAAAATATCTCAGAAACTAGCCGTTGAAACCATAATCCCACCGTTGGATCTAAAGACCACTGTGTCATGAAGTCTCCCGCAACATTTCACTTATATTGGAACACGTTTAAAGTTTTAAACACTATCTTGAAAATGATCCGACAAAACATAATACACTATATTTCACTTACATGTAGTAGAGTTCATTTTAGTGTAGTAGAGTTCAGTTTAGTGTGATAGAGTACACCCATAGCTTGGTATAGTTCATCCATGGCTTAGTAGAGTTCATCCAACGTGTGGTAGAGTTCATTCAAACTCTACCATTACTGTGGTAAAGTTCATCCAATGTGTAGTAGAGTTCAATCAACGTGTAGCAGCAAACATAAAAATATCTCACAAACTAGCCGCTGAAACCATAATCCCACTGTTGGATCTAAAGATCACTGTGTCACGAAGCTTCCCACAAAATTTCACTCATATCGGAACATGTTTAAAGGTTCAAACTTTATCTCGAAATTGACCCGATGGAAAATATTACACTATAATTAACTTACATGTAGTAGAGTTCATTTTAGTGTAATAGAGTTCAGTTTATTGTGATAGAGTTCACCCATAGCTTGTTATAGTTCATCCATGGCTTAGTAAAGTTCATCCAACGTATGGTAGAGTTTATCCAAACTCTACCATTACTGTGGTAGAGTTCATCCAATGTGTAGTAGAGTTCAACTAACGTGTAGCAGCAAGTATCAAAATATCTAAGAAACTAGTCGTTGAAACCATAATCCCACCGTTGGATCTAAAGACCACTGTGTCACGAAGTCTCCCGCAACATTTCACTTATATCGGAACACGATTAAAGGTTTAAACACTATCTTGAAAATGATCCGACAAAACATAGAATTATCTTAGCAACTAGTCGTTGAAACCATAATCCCGCCATTGGATCTAAAGATCACTTGGTCAGAAAGCTTCCCGAAAAATTTCACTTAGATCGGAAAACATTTGAAGGTTCAAACATTGTCTTGAATACGACCCGACGGAAAATATTACACTAGAATTCACTTACATGTTGTAGAGTTCATTTTAGTGTAGTAGAGTTCAGTTTAATGTGATAGAGTTCACCCATAGCTTGATATAGTTCATCCATAGCTTTGTAGAGTTCATCCAACGTGTGGTAAAGTTCATACAAACTCTACCATCACTGTGGTAGAGTTCATCCAATGTGTAGTAGAGTTCAACCAACATGTAACAGCAAACATCAAAATATCTCAGAAACTAGCCGTTGAAACCATAATCCCACCGTTGGATCTAAAGACCACTGTGTCACGAAGTCTCCCGCAACATTTCACTTATATCGGAACACGATTAAAGGTTTAAAACACTATCTTGAAAATGATCCGACAAAACATAATACACTATATTTCACTTACATGTAGTAGAGTTCATTTTAGTGTAGTAGAGTTCAGTTTAGTGTGATAGAGTACACCCATAGCTTGGTAGAGTTACTGTGGTAGAGTTCATCCAATGTGTAGTAGAGTTCAACTAACGTGTAGCAGCAAGTATCAAAATATCTAAGAAATTAGTCGTTGAAACCGTAATCCCACCGTTGGATCTAAAGATCACTGGGTCAGAAAGCTTCCTGCAAAATTTCACTCAAATCGGAAAACGTTCAAAAGGTTCAAACATTGTCTTGAATACGACCCGACGGAAAATATTACACTAGAATTCACTTACATGTTGTAGAGTTCATTTTAGTGTATTAGAGTTCAGTTTAGTGTGATAGAGTTCACCCATAGCTTGGTATAGTTCATCTATAGCTTGGTAGATTTCATCCAACGTGTGGTAGAGTTCATCCAAACTCTACCATCACTGTGGTAGAGTTCATCCAATGTGTAGTAGAGTTCAACCAACATGTAGCAGCAAACATCAAAATCTCCCATAAACTAGCCGTTGAAACCATAATCCCCCCCGTTGGATCTAAAGATCACTGTGTCACGAAGCTTCCCATAAAATTTCACTCATATCGGAACATGTTTAAAGGTTCAATCTTTATCTTGAAAATGACGCGGCGGAAAATATTACACTATAATTCACTTACATATAGTAGAGTTCATTTTAGTGTAGTAGAGTTCAGTTTAGTGTGATAGAGTTCACCCATAGCTTGGTATAGTTTATCAATAGTTTGGTAGAGTTCATCCAACGTGTAGTAAAGTTCATCCAAACTCTACCATCACTGTGGTAAAGTTCATCCAATGTGTAGTAGAGTTCAACCAACATGTAGCAGCAAACATCAAAATCTCTCACAAACTAGCCGCTGAAACCATAATCCCACTGTTGGATCTAAAGATCACTGTGTCACGAAGCTTCCCACAAAATTTCACTCATATCGGAACATGTTTAAAGGTTCAAACTTTATCTCGAAATTGACCCGATGGAAAATATTACACTATAATTAACTTACATGTAGTAGAGTTCATTTTAGTGTAATAGAGTTCAGTTTATTGTGATAGAGTTCACCCATAGCTTGGTATAGTTCATTCATAGCTTAGTAGAGTTCATCCAACGTGTGGTATAGTTTATCCAAACTCTACCATTACTAGGGTAGAGTTCATCCAATGTGTAGTAGAGTTAGCAGCAAATATCAAATGATCTCAGAAACTAGCCGTTGAAACCATAATCCCACCGTTGGATCTAAAGATCACTGAGTCAGAAAACTTCCTGCAAAATTTCACTCAGATCGGAAAATGTTCGAAGGTTCAAACATTGTCTTGAATACGACCCGACGGAAAATATTACACTAGAATTCACTTACATGTTGTAGAGCTCATTTTAGTGTATTAGAGTTCAGTTTAGTGTGATAGAGTTCACCCATAGCTTGGTATAGTTCATCTATAGCTTGGTAGATTTCATCCAACGTGTGGTAGAGTTCATCCAAACTCTACCATGAGTTCATCCCAATGTGTAGTAGAGTTCAACCAACATGTAGCAGCAAACATCAAAATCTCTCTGAAACTAGGCGTTGAAACCATAATCCCCCCCGTTGGATCTAAAGATCACTGTGTCACGAAGTTTCCCACAAAATTTCACTCATATCGGAACATGTTTAATGGTTCAATCTTTATCTTGAAAATGACGCGACGGAAAATATTACACTATAATTCACTTACATGTAGTAGAGTTCATTTTAGTGTAATAGAGTTCAATTTATTGTGATAGAGTTCACCCATAGCTTGTTATAGTTCATCCATGGCTTAGTAAAGTTCATCCAACGTATGGTAGAGTTTATCCAAACTCTACCATTACTAGGGTAGAGTTCATCCAATGTGTAGTAGAGTTCAACCTACATGTAGCAGCAAACATAGAATTATCTTAGCAACTAGTCGTTGAAACCATAATCCCGCCATTGGATCTAAAGATCACTTGGTCAGAAAACTTCCCGAAAAATTTCACTTAGATCGGAAAACGTTTGAAGGTTCAAACATTGTCTTGAATACGACCCGACGGAAAATATTACACTAGAATTCACTTACATGTTGTAGAGTTCATTTTAGTGTAGTAGAGTTCAGCTTAGTGTGATAGAGTTCACCCATAGCTTGATATAGTTCATCCATAGCTTTGTAGAGTTCATCCAACGTGTGGTAAAGTTCATACAAACTCTACCATCACTGTGGTAGAGTTCATCCAATGTGTAGTAGAGTTCAACCAACATGTAGCAGCAAACATCAAAATATCTCAGAAACTAGCCGTTGAAACCATTAATCCCACCGTTGGATCTAAGACCACTGTGTCACGAAGTCTCCCGCAACAGTTTCACTTATATCGGAACAACGATTAAAAGTTTAAACACTATCTTGAAAATGATCCGACAAAACATAATACACTATATTTTCAACCTTACATGTAGTAGAGTTCATTTTAGTGTAGTAGAGTTCAGTTTAGTGTGATAGAGTACACCCATAGCTTGGTATAGTTCATCCATGCCTTAGTAGAGTTCATCCCAACGTGTGGTAGAGTTCATTCAAACTCTACCATTACTGTGGTAAAGTTCATCCAATGTGTAGTAGAGTTCAATCAACGTGTAGCAGCAAACATAAAAATATCTCAGAAACTAGCCGTTGAAAACATAATTCCACCGTTGGATCTAAAGACCACTGTGTCATGAAGCCTCCCGCAAAATTTCACTCATATCCGAACACGTTTAAAGGTTCCAACACTGTCTTGAAAACGATCCGACAGAACATAATACACTATAATTCACTTACATATAGTATAGTTCTTTTTAGTGTAGTAGAGTTCAATTTAATGTAATAGAATTCACCCCATAGTTTGGAATAGTTCATCCATAGCTTGGTAGAGTTCATCCAACGTCTGGTAGAGTTCATCCAAACTCTACCATTACTGTGGTAGAGTTCATCCAATGTGTAGTAGAGTTCAACTAACGTGTAGCAGCAAGTATCAAAAATATCTAAGAAACTAGTCGTTGAAACCGTAATCCCACCGTTGGATCTAAAGATCACTGGGTCAGAAAAAGCTTCCTGCAAAATTTCACTCAAATCGGAAACGTTCGAAGGTTCCAAACATTGTCTTGAATACGACCCGACGGAAAATATTACACTAGAATTCACTTACATGTTGTAGAGTTCATTTTAGTGTATTAGAGTTCAGTTTAGTGTGATAGAGTTCACCCATAGCTTGGTATAGTTCATCTATAGCTTGGTAGATTTCATCCAACGTGTGGTAGAGTTCATCCAAACTCTACCATCACTGTGGTAGAGTTCATCCAATGTGTAGTAGAGTTCAACCAACATGTAGCAGCAAAACATCAAAATCTCTCAGAAACTAGCCGTTGAAACCATAATCCCCCCGTTGGATCTAAAGATCACTGTGTCACGAAGCTTCCCACAAAATTTCACTCATATCGGAACATGTTTAAAGGTTCAATCTTTATCTTGAAAATGACGCGGCGGAAAATATTACACTATAATTCACTTACATATAATAGAGTTCATTTTAGTGTAGTAGAGTTCAGTTTAGTGTGATAGAGTTCACCCATAGCTTGGTATAGTTTATCAATAGTTTGGTAGAGTTCATCCAACGTGTAGTAGAGTTCATCCAAACTCTACCATCACTGTGGTAGAGTTCATCCAATGTGTAGTAGAGTTCAACCAACATGTAGCAGCATACATCAAAATCTCTCAGAAACTAGCCGTTGAAACCATAATCCCACTGTTGGATCTAAAGATCACTGTGTCACAAAGCTTCCTACAAAATTTCACTGATATCGGAACATGTTTAAAGGTTCAAACTTTATCTTGAAATTGACCCGACGGAAAATATTACACTATAATTAACTTACATGTAGTAGAGTTCATTTTAGTGTAATAGAGTTCAGTTTATTGTGATAGAGTTCACCCATAGCTTGGTATAGTTCATTCATGGCTTAGTAGAGTTCATCCAACGTGTGGTATAGCTTATCCAAACTCTACCATTACTAGGGTAGAGTTCATCCAATGTGTAGTAGAGTTCAACCTACGTGTAGCAGCAAACATCGAATTATCTCAGAAACTAGTCGTTGAAACCATAATCCCGCCGTTGGATCTAAAGATCACTGAATCAGAAAGGTTCCCGCAAAATTTCACTTACATGTAGTATAGTTCATTTTAGTGTAGTAGAGTTCAGTTTAATGTGATAGAATTCACCCGTAGTTTGGTAGAGTTAATCCATAGCTTGGTAGAGTTCATACAACGTTTGGTAGAGTTCATCCAAACTCTACCATTACTGTGGTAGAGTTCATCCAATGTGTAGTAGAGTTAGCAGCAAATATCAAAAGATCTCAGAAACTAGCCGTTGAAACCATAATCCCACCGTTGGATCTAAAGATCACTGAGTCAGAAAACTTCCTGCAAAATTTCACTCAGATCGGAAAATGTTCGAAGGTTCAAACAATGTCTTGAATACGACCCGACGAAAAATATTACACTAGAATTCACTTACATGTTGTAGAGTTCATTTTAGTGTATTAGAGTTCAGTTTAGTGTGATAGAGTTCACCCATAGCTTGGTATAGTTCATCTATAGCTTGGTAGATTTCATCCAACGTGTGGTAGAGTTCATCCAAACTCTACCATCACTGTGGTAGAGTTCATCCAATGTGTAGTAGAGTTCAACCAACATGTAGCAGCAAACATCAAAATCTTTCTGAAACTAGCCGTTGAAACCATAATCCCCCCGTTGGATCTAAAGATCACTGTGTCACGAAGCTTCCCACAAAATTTCACTCATATCGGAACATGTTTAATGGTTCAATCTTTATCTTGAAAATGACGCGACGAAAAATATTACACTATAATTCACTTACATGTAGTAGAGTTCATTTTAGTGTAATAGAGTTCAGTTTATTGTGATAGAGTTCACCCATAGCTTGTTATAGTTCATCCATGGCTTAGTAAAGTTCATCCAACATATGGTAGAGTTTATCCAAACTCTACCATTACTAGGGTAGAGTTCATCCAATGTGTAGTAGAGTTCAACCTACATGTAGCAGCAAACATAGAATTATCTTAGCAACTAGTCGTTGAAACCATAATCCCGCCATTGGATCTAAAGATCACTTGGTCAGAAAGCTTCCCGAAAAATTTCACTTAGATCGGAAAACGTTTGAAGGTTCAAACATTGTCTTGAATACGACCCGACGGAAAATATTACACTAGAATTCACTTACATGTTGTAGAGTTCATTTTAGTGTAGTAGAGTTCAGTTTAGTGTGATAGAGTTCACCCATAGCTTGATATAGTTCATCCATAGCTTTGTAGAGTTCATCCAACGTGTGGTAAAGTTCTTACAAACTCTACCATCACTGTGGTAGAGTTCATCCAATGTGTAGTAGAGTTCAACCAACATGTAGCAGCAAACATCAAAATATCTCAGAAACTAGCCGTTGAAACCATAATCCCACCGTTGGATCTAAAGACCACTGTGTCACGAAGTCTCCCGCAACATTTCACTTATATCGGAACACGATTAAAGGTTTAAACACTATCTTGAAAATGATCCGACAAAACATAATACACTATATTTCACTTACATGTAGTAGAGTTCATTTTAGTGTAGTAGAGTTCAGTTTAGTGTGATAGAGTACACCCATAGCTTGGTATAGTTCATCCATGGCTTAGTAGAGTTCATCCAACGTGTGGTAGAGTTCATTCAAACTCTACCATTACTGTGGTAAAGTTCATCCAATGTGTAGTAGAGTTCAATCAACGTGTAGCAGCAAACATAAAAATATCTCAGAAACTAGCCGTTGAAAACATAATTCCACCGTTGGATCTAAAGACCACTGTGTCATGAAGCCTCCCGCAAAATTTCACTCATATCCGAACACGTTTAAAGGTTCCAACACTGTCTTGAAAACGATCCGACAGAACATAATACACTATAATTCACTTACATATAGTATAGTTCTTTTTAGTGTAGTAGAGTTCAGTTTAGTGTAATAGAATTCACCCATAGTTTGGAATAGTTCATCCATAGCTTGGTAGAGTTCATCCAATGTCTGGTAGAGTTCATCCAAACTCTACCATTACTGTGGTAGAGTTCATCCAATGTGTAGTAGAGTTCAACTAACGTGTAGCAGCAAGCATCAAAATATCTCAGAAACTAGTCGTTGAAACCGTAATCCCACCGTTGGATCTAAAGATCACTGGGTCAGAAAGCTTCTTGCAAAATTTCACTCAAATTAGAAAACGTTAGAAGGTTCAAACATTGTCTTGAATACGACCCGACGGAAAATATTACACTAGAATTCACTTACATGTTGTAGAGTTCATTTTAGTGTATTAGAGTTCAGTTTAGTGTGATAGAGTTCACCCATAGCTTGGTATAGTTCATCTATAGCTTGGTAGATTTCATCCAACGTGTGGTAGAGTTCATCCAAACTCTACCATCACTGTGGTAGAGTTCATCCAATGTGTAGTAGAGTTCAACCAACATGTAGCAGCAAACATCAAAATCTCTCAGAAACTAGCCGTTGAAACCATAATCCCCCCGTTGGATCTAAAGATCACTGTGTCACGAAGCTTCCCACAAAATTTCACTCATATCGGAACATGTTTAAAGGTTCAATCTTTATCTTGAAAATGACGCGGCGGAAAATATTACACTATAATTCACTTACATGTAGTAGAGTTCATTTTAGTGCAATAGAGTTCAGTTTATTGTGATAGAGTTCACCCATAGCTTGTTATAGTTCATCCATGGCTTAGTAAAGTTCATCCAACGTATGGTAGAGTTTATCCAAACTCTACCATTACTGTGGTAGAGTTCATCCAATGTGTAGTAGAGTTAGCAGCAAATATCAAAAGATCTCAGAAACTAGCCGTTGAAACCATAATCCCACCGTTGGATCTAAAGATCACTGAGTCAGAAAACTTCCTGCAAAATTTCACTCAGATCGGAAAATGTTCGAAGGTTCAAACATTGTCTTGAATACGACCCGACGGAAAATATTACACTAGAATTCACTTACATGTTGTAGAGCTCATTTTAGTGTATTAGAGTTCAGTTTAGTGTGATAGAGTTCACCCATAGCTTGGTATAGTTCATCTATAGCTTGGTAGATTTCATCCAACGTGTGGTAGAGTTCATCCAAACTCTACCATCACTGTGGTAGAGTTCATCCAATGTGTAGTAGAGTTCAACCAACATGTAGCAGCAAACATCAAAATCTCTCTGAAACTAGCCGTTGAAACCATAATCCCCCCGTCGGATCTAAAGATCACTGTGTCACGAAGCTTCCCACAAAATTTCACTCATATCGGAACATGTTTAATGGTTCAATCTTTATCTTGAAAATGACGCGACGGAAAATATTACACTATAATTCACTTACATGTAGTAGAGTTCATTTTAGTGTAATAGAGTTCAGTTTATTGTGATAGAGTTCACCCATAGCTTGTTATAGTTCATCTATGGCTTAGTAAAGTTCATCCAACGTATGGTAGAGTTTATCCAAACTCTACCATTACTAGGGTAGAGTTCATCCAATGTGTAGTAGAGTTCAATCAATGTGTAGCAGCAAACATCAAAATATCTCAGAAACTAGCCGTTGAAACCATAATCCCACCGTTGGATCTAAAGACCACTGTGTCACGAAGACTCCCGCAACATTTCACTTATATCGGAACACGATTAAAGGTTTAAACACTATCTTGAAAATGATCCGACAAAACATAGAATTATCTTAGCAACTAGTCGTTGAAACCATAATCCCGCCATTGGATCTAAAGATCACTTGGTCAGAAAGCTTCCCGAAAAATTTCACTTAGATCGGAAAACGTTTGAAGGTTCAAACATTGTCTTGAATACGACCCGACGGAAAATATTACACTAGAATTCACTTACATGTTGTAGAGTTCATTTTAGTGTAGTAGAGTTCAGTTTAGTGTGATAGAGTTCACCCATAGCTTGATATAGTTCATCCATAGCTTTGTAGAGTTCATCCAACGTGTGGTAAAGTTCATACAAACTCTACCATCACTGTGGTAGAGTTCATCCAATGTGTAGTAGAGTTCAACCAACATGTAGCAGCAAACATCAAAATATCTCAGAAACTAGCCGTTGAAACCATAATCCCACCGTTGGATCTAAAGACCACTGTGTCACGAAGTCTCCCGCAACATTTCACTTATATCGGAACACGATTAAAGGTTTAAACACTATCTTGAAAATGATCCGACAAAACATAATACACTATATTTCACTTACATGTAGTAGAGTTCATTTTAGTGTAGTAGAGTTCAGTTTAGTGTGATAGAGTACACCCATAGCTTGGTATAGTTCATCCATGGCTTAGTAGAGTTCATCCAACGTGTGGTAGAGTTCATTCAAACTCTACCATTACTGTGGTAAAGTTCATCCAATGTGTAGTAGAGTTCAATCAACGTGTAGCAGCAAACATAAAAATATCTCAGAAACTAGCCGTTGAAAACATAATTCCACCGTTGGATCTAAAGACCACTGTGTCATGAAGCCTCCCGCAAAATTTCACTCATATCCGAACACGTTTAAAGGTTCCAACACTGTCTTGAAAACGATCCGACAGAACATAATACACTATAATTCACTTACATATAGTATAGTTCTTTTTAGTGTAGTAGAGTTCAGTTTAATGTAATAGAATTCACCCATAGTTTGGAATAGTTCATCCATAGCTTGGTAGAGTTCATCCAACGTCTGGTAGAGTTCATCCAAACTCTACCATTACTGTGGTAGAGTTCATCCAATGTGTAGTAGAGTTCAACTAACGTGTAGCAGCAAGTATCAAAATATCTAAGAAACTAGTCGTTGAAACCGTAATCCCACCGTTGGATCTAAAGATCACTGGGTCAGAAAGCTTCCTGCAAAATTTCACTCAAATCGGAAAACGTTCGAAGGTTCAAACATTGTCTTGAATACGACCCGACGGAAAATATTACACTAGAATTCACTTACATGTTGTAGAGTTCATTTTAGTGTATTAGAGTTCAGTTTAGTGTGATAGAGTTCACCCATAGCTTGGTATAGTTCATCTATAGCTTGGTAGATTTCATCCAACGTGTGGTAGAGTTCATCCAAACTCTACCATCACTGTGGTAGAGTTCATCCAATGTGTAGTAGAGTTCAACCAACATGTAGCAGCAAACATCAAAATCTCTCAGAAACTAGCCGTTGAAACCATAATCCCCCCGTTGGATCTAAAGATCACTGTGTCACGAAGCTTCCCACAAAATTTCACTCATATGGGAACATGTTTAAAGGTTCAATCTTTATCTTGAAAATGACGCGGCGGAAAATATTACACTATAATTCACTTACATATAGTAGAGTTCATTTTAATGTAGTAGAGTTCAGTTTAGTGTGATAGAGTTCACCCATAGCTTGGTATAGTTTATCAATAGTTTGGTAGAGTTCATCCAACGTGTAGTACAGTTCATCCAAACTCTACCATCACTGTGGTAGAGTTCATCCAATGTGTAGTAGAGTTCAACCAACATGTAGCAGCAAACATCAAAATCTCTCACAAACTAGCCGCTGAAACCATAATCCCACTGTTGGATCTAAAGATCACTGTGTCACGAAGCTTCCCACAAAATTTCACTCATATCGGAACATGTTTAAAGGTTCAAACTTTATCTCGAAATTGACCCGATGGAAAATATTACACTATAATTAACTTACATGTAGTAGAGTTCATTTTAGTGTAATAGAGTTCAGTTTATTGTGATAGAGTTCACCCATAGCTTGGTATAGTTCATTCATAGCTTAGTAGAGTTCATCCAACGTGTGGTATAGTTTATCCAAACTCTACCATTACTAGGGTAGAGTTCATCCAATGTGTAGTAGAGTTCAACCTACGTGTAGCAGCAAACATCGAATTATCTCAGAAACTAGTCGTTGAAACCATAATCCCGCCGTTGGATCTAAAGATCACTGGATCAGAAAGTTCCCGCAAAATTTCACTTACATGTAGTATAGTTCATTTTAGTGTAGTAGAGTTCAGTTTAATGTGATAGAATTCACCTGTAGTTTGGTAGAGTTAATCCATAGCTTGGTAGAGTTCATACAACGTTTGGTAGAGTTCATCCAAACTCTACCATTACTGTGGTAGAGTTCATCCAATGTGTAGTAGAGTTAGCAACAAATATCAAAAGATCTCAGAAACTAGCCGTTGAAACCATAATCCCACCGTTGGATCTAAAGATCACTGGGTCAGAAAACTTCCTGCAAAATTTCACTCAGATCGGAAAATGTTCGAAGGTTCAAACATTGTCTTGAATACGACCCAACAGAAAATATTATACTAGAATTCACTTACATGTTGTAGAGTTCATTTTAGTGTATTAGAGTTCTGTTTAGTGTGATAGAGTTCACCCATAGCTGGGTATAGTTCATCTATAGCTTGGTAGATTTCATCCAACGTGTGGTAGAGTTCATCCAAACTCTACCATCACTGTGGTAGAGTTCATCCAATGTGTAGTAGAGTTCAACCAACATGTAGCAGCAAACAACAAAATCTCTCTGAAACTAGACGTTGAAACCATAATCCCCCGTTGGATCTAAAGATCACTGTGTCACGAAGCTTCCCACAAAATTTCACTCATATCGGAACATGTTTAATGGTTCAATCTTTATCTTGAAAATGACGCGACGGAAAATATTACACTATAATTCACTTACATGTAGTAGAGTTCATTTTAGTGTAATATAGTTCAATTTATTGTGATAGAGTTCACCCATAGCTTGTTATAGTTCATCCATGGCTTAGTAAAGTTCATCCAACGTATGGTAGAGTTTATCCAAACTCTACCATTACTAGGGTAGAGTTCATCCAATGTGTAGTAGAGTTCAACCTACATGTAGCAGCAAACATAGAATTATCTTAGCAACTAGTCGTTGAAACCATAATCCCGCCATTGGATCTAAAGATCACTTGGTCAGAAAGCTTCCCGAAAAATTTCACTTAGATCGGAAAACGTTTGAAGGTTCAAACATTGTCTTGAATACGACCCGACGGAAAATATTACACTATAATTCACTTACATGTTGTAGAGTTCATTTTAGTGTAGTAGAGTTCAGTTTAGTGTGATAGAGTTCACCCATAGCTTGATATAGTTCATCCATAGCTTTGTAGAGTTCATCCAACGTGTGGTAAAGTTCATACAAACTCTACCATCACTGTGGTAGAGTTCATCCAATGTGTAGTAGAGTTCAACCAACATGTAGCAGCAAACATCAAAATATCTCAGAAACTAGCCGTTGAAACCATAATCCCACCGTTGGATCTAAAGACCACTGTGTCATGAAGTCTCCCGCAACATTTCACTTATATTGGAACACGTTTAAAGTTTTAAACACTATCTTGAAAATGATCCGACAAAACATAATACACTATATTTCACTTACATGTAGTAGAGTTCATTTTAGTGTAGTAGAGTTCAGTTTAGTGTGATAGAGTACACCCATAGCTTGGTATAGTTCATCCATGGCTTAGTAGAGTTCATCCAACGTGTGGTAGAGTTCATTCAAACTCTACCATTACTGTGGTAAAGTTCATCCAATGTGTAGTAGAGTTCAATCAACGTGTAGCAGCAAACATAAAAATATCTCACAAACTAGCCGCTGAAACCATAATCCCACTGTTGGATCTAAAGATCACTGTGTCACGAAGCTTCCCACAAAATTTCACTCATATCGGAACATGTTTAAAGGTTCAAACTTTATCTCGAAATTGACCCGATGGAAAATATTACACTATAATTAACTTACATGTAGTAGAGTTCATTTTAGTGTAATAGAGTTCAGTTTATTGTGATAGAGTTCACCCATAGCTTGTTATAGTTCATCCATGGCTTAGTAAAGTTCATCCAACGTATGGTAGAGTTTATCCAAACTCTACCATTACTGTGGTAGAGTTCATCCAATGTGTAGTAGAGTTCAACTAACGTGTAGCAGCAAGTATCAAAATATCTAAGAAACTAGTCGTTGAAACCATAATCCCACCGTTGGATCTAAAGACCACTGTGTCACGAAGTCTCCCGCAACATTTCACTTATATCGGAACACGATTAAAGGTTTAAACACTATCTTGAAAATGATCCGACAAAACATAGAATTATCTTAGCAACTAGTCGTTGAAACCATAATCCCGCCATTGGATCTAAAGATCACTTGGTCAGAAAGCTTCCCGAAAAATTTCACTTAGATCGGAAAACATTTGAAGGTTCAAACATTGTCTTGAATACGACCCGACGGAAAATATTACACTAGAATTCACTTACATGTTGTAGAGTTCATTTTAGTGTAGTAGAGTTCAGTTTAATGTGATAGAGTTCACCCATAGCTTGATATAGTTCATCCATAGCTTTGTAGAGTTCATCCAACGTGTGGTAAAGTTCATACAAACTCTACCATCACTGTGGTAGAGTTCATCCAATGTGTAGTAGAGTTCAACCAACATGTAGCAGCAAACATCAAAATATCTCAGAAACTAGCCGTTGAAACCATAATCCCACCGTTGGATCTAAAGACCACTGTGTCACGAAGTCTCCCGCAACATTTCACTTATATCGGAACACGATTAAAGGTTTAAACACTATCTTGAAAATGATCCGACAAAACATAATACACTATATTTCACTTACATGTAGTAGAGTTCATTTTAGTGTAGTAGAGTTCAGTTTAGTGTGATAGAGTACACCCATAGCTTGGTAGAGTTACTGTGGTAGAGTTCATCCAATGTGTAGTAGAGTTCAACTAACGTGTAGCAGCAAGTATCAAAATATTTAAGAAATTAGTCGTTGAAACCGTAATCCCACCGTTGGATCTAAAGATCACTGGGTCAGAAAGCTTCCTGCAAAATTTCACTCAAATCGGAAAACGTTCAAAGGTTCAAACATTGTCTTGAATACGACCCGACGGAAAATATTACACTAGAATTCACTTACATGTTGTAGAGTTCATTTTAGTGTATTAGAGTTCAGTTTAGTGTGATAGAGTTCACCCATAGCTTGGTATAGTTCATCTATAGCTTGGTAGATTTCATCCAACGTGTGGTAGAGTTCATCCAAACTCTACCATCACTGTGGTAGAGTTCATCCAATGTGTAGTAGAGTTCAACCAACATGTAGCAGCAAACATCAAAATCTCCCATAAACTAGCCGTTGAAACCATAATCCCCCCCGTTGGATCTAAAGATCACTGTGTCACGAAGCTTCCCATAAAATTTCACTCATATCGGAACATGTTTAAAGGTTCAATCTTTATCTTGAAAATGACGCGGCGGAAAATATTACACTATAATTCACTTACATATAGTAGAGTTCATTTTAGTGTAGTAGAGTTCAGTTTAGTGTGATAGAGTTCACCCATAGCTTGGTATAGTTTATCAATAGTTTGGTAGAGTTCATCCAACGTGTAGTAAAGTTCATCCAAACTCTACCATCACTGTGGTAAAGTTCATCCAATGTGTAGTAGAGTTCAACCAACATGTAGCAGCAAACATCAAAATCTCTCACAAACTAGCCGCTGAAACCATAATCCCACTGTTGGATCTAAAGATCACTGTGTCATGAAGCTTCCCACAAAATTTCACTCATATCGGAACATGTTTAAAGGTTCAAACTTTATCTCGAAATTGACCCGATGGAAAATATTACACTATAATTAACTTACATGTAGTAGAGTTCATTTTAGTGTAATAGAGTTCAGTTTATTGTGATAGAGTTCACCCATAGCTTGGTATAGTTCATTCATAGCTTAGTAGAGTTCATCCAACGTGTGGTATAGTTTATCCAAACTCTACCATTACTAGGGTAGAGTTCATCCAATGTGTAGTAGAGTTAGCAGCAAATATCAAATGATCTCAGAAACTAGCCGTTGAAACCATAATCCCACCGTTGGATCTAAAGATCACTGAGTCAGAAAACTTCCTGCAAAATTTCACTCAGATCGGAAAATGTTCGAAGGTTCAAACATTGTCTTGAATACGACCCGACGGAAAATATTACACTAGAATTCACTTACATGTTGTAGAGCTCATTTTAGTGTATTAGAGTTCAGTTTAGTGTGATAGAGTTCACCCATAGCTTGGTATAGTTCATCTATAGCTTGGTAGATTTCATCCAACGTGTGGTAGAGTTCATCCAAACTCTACCATCATTGTGGTAGAGTTCATCCAATGTGTAGTAGAGTTCAACCAACATGTAGCAGCAAACATCAAAATCTCTCTGAAACTAGGCGTTGAAACCATAATCCCCCCGTTGGATCTAAAGATCACTGTGTCACGAAGTTTCCCACAAAATTTCACTCATATCGGAACATGTTTAATGGTTCAATCTTTATCTTGAAAATGACGCGACGGAAAATATTACACTATAATTCACTTACATGTAGTAGAGTTCATTTTAGTGTAATAGAGTTCAATTTATTGTGATAGAGTTCACCCATAGCTTGTTATAGTTCATCCATGGCTTAGTAAAGTTCATCCAACGTATGGTAGAGTTTATCCAAACTCTACCATTACTAGGGTAGAGTTCATCCAATGTGTAGTAGAGTTCAACCTACATGTAGCAGCAAACATAGAATTATCTTAGCAACTAGTCGTTGAAACCATAATCCCGCCATTGGATCTAAAGATCACTTGGTCAGAAAACTTCCCGAAAAATTTCACTTAGATCGGAAAACGTTTGAAGGTTCAAACATTGTCTTGAATACGACCCGACGGAAAATATTACACTAGAATTCACTTACATGTTGTAGAGTTCATTTTAGTGTAGTAGAGTTCAGCTTAGTGTGATAGAGTTCACCCATAGCTTGATATAGTTCATCCATAGCTTTGTAGAGTTCATCCAACGTGTGGTAAAGTTCATACAAACTCTACCATCACTGTGGTAGAGTTCATCCAATGTGTAGTAGAGTTCAACCAACATGTAGCAGCAAACATCAAAATATCTCAGAAACTAGCCGTTGAAACCATAATCCCACCGTTGGATCTAAAGACCACTGTGTCACGAAGTCTCCCGCAACATTTCACTTATATCGGAACACGATTAAAAGTTTAAACACTATCTTGAAAATGATCCGACAAAACATAATACACTATATTTCACTTACATGTAGTAGAGTTCATTTTAGTGTAGTAGAGTTCAGTTTAGTGTGATAGAGTACACCCATAGCTTGGTATAGTTCATCCATGCCTTAGTAGAGTTCATCCAACGTGTGGTAGAGTTCATTCAAACTCTACCATTACTGTGGTAAAGTTCATCCAATGTGTAGTAGAGTTCAATCAACGTGTAGCAGCAAACATAAAAATATCTCAGAAACTAGCCGTTGAAAACATAATTCCACCGTTGGATCTAAAGACCACTGTGTCATGAAGCCTCCCGCAAAATTTCACTCATATCCGAACACGTTTAAAGGTTCCAACACTGTCTTGAAAACGATCCGACAGAACATAATACACTATAATTCACTTACATATAGTATAGTTCTTTTTACTGTAGTAGAGTTCAATTTAATGTAATAGAATTCACCCATAGTTTGGAATAGTTCATCCATAGCTTGGTAGAGTTCATCCAACGTCTGGTAGAGTTCATCCAAACTCTACCATTACTGTGGTAGAGTTCATCCAATGTGTAGTAGAGTTCAACTAACGTGTAGCAGCAAGTATCAAAATATCTAAGAAACTAGTCGTTGAAACCGTAATCCCACCGTTGGATCTAAAGATCACTGGGTCAGAAAGCTTCCTGCAAAATTTCACTCAAATCGGAAAACGTTCGAAGGTTCAAACATTGTCTTGAATACGACCCGACGGAAAATATTACACTAGAATTCACTTACATGTTGTAGAGTTCATTTTAGTGTATTAGAGTTCAGTTTAGTGTGATAGAGTTCACCCATAGCTTGGTATAGTTCATCTATAGCTTGGTAGATTTCATCCAACGTGTGGTAGAGTTCATCCAAACTCTACCATCACTGTGGTAGAGTTCATCCAATGTGTAGTAGAGTTCAACCAACATGTAGCAGCAAACATCAAAATCTCTCAGAAACTAGCCGTTGAAACCATAATCCCCCCGTTGGATCTAAAGATCACTGTGTCACGAAGCTTCCCACAAAATTTCACTCATATCGGAACATGTTTAAAGGTTCAATCTTTATCTTGAAAATGACGCGGCGGAAAATATTACACTATAATTCACTTACATATAATAGAGTTCATTTTAGTGTAGTAGAGTTCAGTTTAGTGTGATAGAGTTCACCCATAGCTTGGTATAGTTTATCAATAGTTTGGTAGAGTTCATCCAACGTGTAGTAGAGTTCATCCAAACTCTACCATCACTGTGGTAGAGTTCATCCAATGTGTAGTAGAGTTCAACCAACATGTAGCAGCATACATCAAAATCTCTCAGAAACTAGCCGTTGAAACCATAATCCCACTGTTGGATCTAAAGATCACTGTGTCACAAAGCTTCCCACAAAATTTCACTGATATCGGAACATGTTTAAAGGTTCAAACTTTATCTTGAAATTGACCCGACGGAAAATATTACACTATAATTAACTTACATGTAGTAGAGTTCATTTTAGTGTAATAGAGTTCAGTTTATTGTGATAGAGTTCACCCATAGCTTGGTATAGTTCATTCATGGCTTAGTAGAGTTCATCCAACGTGTGGTATAGCTTATCCAAACTCTACCATTACTAGGGTAGAGTTCATCCAATGTGTAGTAGAGTTCAACCTACGTGTAGCAGCAAACATCGAATTATCTCAGAAACTAGTCGTTGAAACCATAATCCCGCCGTTGGATCTAAAGATCACTGAATCAGAAAGGTTCCCGCAAAATTTCACTTACATGTAGTATAGTTCATTTTAGTGTAGTAGAGTTCAGTTTAATGTGATAGAATTCACCCGTAGTTTGGTAGAGTTAATCCATAGCTTGGTAGAGTTCATACAACGTTTGGTAGAGTTCATCCAAACTCTACCATTACTGTGGTAGAGTTCATCCAATGTGTAGTAGAGTTAGCAGCAAATATCAAAAGATCTCAGAAACTAGCCGTTGAAACCATAATCCCACCGTTGGATCTAAAGATCACTGAGTCAGAAAACTTCCTGCAAAATTTCACTCAGATCGGAAAATGTTCGAAGGTTCAAACAATGTCTTGAATACGACCCGACGGAAAATATTACACTAGAATTCACTTACATGTTGTAGAGTTCATTTTAGTGTATTAGAGTTCAGTTTAGTGTGATAGAGTTCACCCATAGCTTGGTATAGTTCATCTATAGCTTGGTAGATTTCATCCAACGTGTGGTAGAGTTCATCCAAACTCTACCATCACTGTGGTAGAGTTCATCCAATGTGTAGTAGAGTTCAACCAACATGTAGCAGCAAACATCAAAATCTTTCTGAAACTAGCCGTTGAAACCATAATCCCCCCGTTGGATCTAAAGATCACTGTGTCACGAAGCTTCCCACAAAATTTCACTCATATCGGAACATGTTTAATGGTTCAATCTTTATCTTGAAAATGACGCGACGAAAAATATTACACTATAATTCACTTACATGTAGTAGAGTTCATTTTAGTGTAATAGAGTTCAGTTTATTGTGATAGAGTTCACCCATAGCTTGTTATAGTTCATCCATGGCTTAGTAAAGTTCATCCAACATATGGTAGAGTTTATCCAAACTCTACCATTACTAGGGTAGAGTTCATCCAATGTGTAGTAGAGTTCAACCTACATGTAGCAGCAAACATAGAATTATCTTAGCAACTAGTCGTTGAAACCATAATCCCGCCATTGGATCTAAAGATCACTTGGTCAGAAAGCTTCCCGAAAAATTTCACTTAGATCGGAAAACGTTTGAAGGTTCAAACATTGTCTTGAATACGACCCGACGGAAAATATTACACTAGAATTCACTTACATGTTGTAGAGTTCATTTTAGTGTAGTAGAGTTCAGTTTAGTGTGATAGAGTTCACCCATAGCTTGATATAGTTCATCCATAGCTTTGTAGAGTTCATCCAACGTGTGGTAAAGTTCTTACAAACTCTACCATCACTGTGGTAGAGTTCATCCAATGTGTAGTAGAGTTCAACCAACATGTAGCAGCAAACATCAAAATATCTCAGAAACTAGCCGTTGAAACCATAATCCCACCGTTGGATCTAAAGACCACTGTGTCACGAAGCTTCCCACAAAATTTCACTCATATCGGAACATGTTTAAAGGTTCAAACTTTATCTCGAAATTGACCCGATGGAAAATATTACACTATAATTAACTTACATGTAGTAGAGTTCATTTTAGTGTAATAGAGTTCAGTTTATTGTGATAGAGTTCACCCATAGCTTGGTATAGTTCATTCATAGCTTAGTAGAGTTCATCCAACGTGTGGTATAGTTTATCCAAACTCTACCATTACTAGGGTAGAGTTCATCCAATGTGTAGTAGAGTTAGCAGCAAATATCAAATGATCTCAGAAACTAGCCGTTGAAACCATAATCCCACCGTTGGATCTAAAGATCACTGAGTCAGAAAACTTCCTGCAAAATTTCACTCAGATCGGAAAATGTTCGAAGGTTCAAACATTGTCTTGAATACGACCCGACGGAAAATATTACACTAGAATTCACTTACATGTTGTAGAGCTCATTTTAGTGTATTAGAGTTCAGTTTAGTGTGATAGAGTTCACCCATAGCTTGGTATAGTTCATCTATAGCTTGGTAGATTTCATCCAACGTGTGGTAGAGTTCATCCAAACTCTACCATCACTGTGGTAGAGTTCATCCAATGTGTAGTAGAGTTCAACCAACATGTAGCAGCAAACATCAAAATCTCTCTGAAACTAGGCGTTGAAACCATAATCCCCCCGTTGGATCTAAAGATCACTGTGTCACGAAGTTTCCCACAAAATTTCACTCATATCGGAACATGTTTAATGGTTCAATCTTTATCTTGAAAATGACGCGACGGAAAATATTACACTATAATTCACTTACATGTAGTAGAGTTCATTTTAGTGTAATAGAGTTCAATTTATTGTGATAGAGTTCACCCATAGCTTGTTATAGTTCATCCATGGCTTAGTAAAGTTCATCCAACGTATGGTAGAGTTTATCCAAACTCTACCATTACTAGGGTAGAGTTCATCCAATGTGTAGTAGAGTTCAACCTACATGTAGCAGCAAACATAGAATTATCTTAGCAACTAGTCGTTGAAACCATAATCCCGCCATTGGATCTAAAGATCACTTGGTCAGAAAACTTCCCGAAAAATTTCACTTAGATCGGAAAACGTTTGAAGGTTCAAACATTGTCTTGAATACGACCCGACGGAAAATATTACACTAGAATTCACTTACATGTTGTAGAGTTCATTTTAGTGTAGTAGAGTTCAGCTTAGTGTGATAGAGTTCACCCATAGCTTGATATAGTTCATCCATAGCTTTGTAGAGTTCATCCAACGTGTGGTAAAGTTCATACAAACTCTACCATCACTGTGGTAGAGTTCATCCAATGTGTAGTAGAGTTCAACCAACATGTAGCAGCAAACATCAAAATATCTCAGAAACTAGCCGTTGAAACCATAATCCCACCGTTGGATCTAAAGACCACTGTGTCACGAAGTCTCCCGCAACATTTCACTTATATCGGAACACGATTAAAGGTTTAAACACTATCTTGAAAATGATCCGACAAAACATAATACACTATATTTCACTTACATGTAGTAGAGTTCATTTTAGTGTAGTAGAGTTCAGTTTAGTGTGATAGAGTACACCCATATCTTGGTATAGTTCATCCATGCCTTAGTAGAGTTCATCCAACGTGTGGTAGAGTTCATTCAAACTCTACCATTACTGTGGTAAAGTTCATCCAATGTGTAGTAGAGTTCAATCAACGTGTAGCAGCAAACATAAAAATATCTCAGAAACTAGCCGTTGAAAACATAATTCCACCGTTGGATCTAAAGACCACTGTGTCATGAAGCCTCCCGCAAAATTTCACTCATATCCGAACACGTTTAAAGGTTCCAACACTGTCTTGAAAACGATCCGACAGAACATAATACACTATAATTCACTTACATATAGTATAGTTCTTTTTAGTGTAGTAGAGTTCAATTTAATGTAATAGAATTCACCCATAGTTTGGAATAGTTCATCCATAGCTTGGTAGAGTTCATCCAACGTCTGGTAGAGTTCATCCAAACTCTACCATTACTGTGGTAGAGTTCATCCAATGTGTAGTAGAGTTCAACTAACGTGTAGCAGCAAGTATCAAAATATCTAAGAAACTAGTCGTTGAAACCGTAATCCCACCGTTGGATCTAAAGATCACTGGGTCAGAAAGCTTCCTGCAAAATTTCACTCAAATCGGAAAACGTTCGAAGGTTCAAACATTGTCTTGAATACGACCCGACGGAAAATATTACACTAGAATTCACTTACATGTTGTAGAGTTCATTTTAGTGTATTAGAGTTCAGTTTAGTGTGATAGAGTTCACCCATAGCTTGGTATAGTTCATCTATAGCTTGGTAGATTTCATCCAACGTGTGGTAGAGTTCATCCAAACTCTACCATCACTGTGGTAGAGTTCATCCAATGTGTAGTAGAGTTCAACCAACATGTAGCAGCAAACATCAAAATCTCTCAGAAACTAGCCGTTGAAACCATAATCCCCCCGTTGGATCTAAAGATCACTGTGTCACGAAGCTTCCCACAAAATTTCACTCATATCGGAACATGTTTAAAGGTTCAATCTTTATCTTGAAAATGACGCGGCGGAAAATATTACACTATAATTCACTTACATATAATAGAGTTCATTTTAGTGTAGTAGAGTTCAGTTTAGTGTGATAGAGTTCACCCATAGCTTGGTATAGTTTATCAATAGTTTGGTAGAGTTCATCCAACGTGTAGTAGAGTTCATCCAAACTCTACCATCACTGTGGTAGAGTTCATCCAATGTGTAGTAGAGTTCAACCAACATGTAGCAGCATACATCAAAATCTCTCAGAAACTAGCCGTTGAAACCATAATCCCACTGTTGGATCTAAAGATCACTGTGTCACAAAGCTTCCCACAAAATTTCACTGATATCGGAACATGTTTAAAGGTTCAAACTTTATCTTGAAATTGACCCGACGGAAAATATTACACTATAATTAACTTACATGTAGTAGAGTTCATTTTAGTGTAATAGAGTTCAGTTTATTGTGATAGAGTTCACCCATAGCTTGGTATAGTTCATTCATGGCTTAGTAGAGTTCATCCAACGTGTGGTATAGCTTATCCAAACTCTACCATTACTAGGGTAGAGTTCATCCAATGTGTAGTAGAGTTCAACCTACGTGTAGCAGCAAACATCGAATTATCTCAGAAACTAGTCGTTGAAACCATAATCCCGCCGTTGGATCTAAAGATCACTGAATCAGAAAGGTTCCCGCAAAATTTCACTTACATGTAGTATAGTTCATTTTAGTGTAGTAGAGTTCAGTTTAATGTGATAGAATTCACCCGTAGTTTGGTAGAGTTAATCCATAGCTTGGTAGAGTTCATACAACGTTTGGTAGAGTTCATCCAAACTCTACCATTACTGTGGTAGAGTTCATCCAATGTGTAGTAGAGTTAGCAGCAAATATCAAAAGATCTCAGAAACTAGCCGTTGAAACCATAATCCCACCGTTGGATCTAAAGATCACTGAGTCAGAAAACTTCCTGCAAAATTTCACTCAGATCGGAAAATGTTCGAAGGTTCAAACAATGTCTTGAATACGACCCGACGGAAAATATTACACTAGAATTCACTTACATGTTGTAGAGTTCATTTTAGTGTATTAGAGTTCAGTTTAGTGTGATAGAGTTCACCCATAGCTTGGTATAGTTCATCTATAGCTTGGTAGATTTCATCCAACGTGTGGTAGAGTTCATCCAATGTGTAGTAGAGTTCAACCAACATGTAGCAGCAAACATCAAAATCTTTCTGAAACTAGCCGTTGAAACCATAATCCCCCCGTTGGATCTAAAGATCACTGTGTCACGAAGCTTCCCACAAAATTTCACTCATATCGGAACATGTTTAATGGTTCAATCTTTATCTTGAAAATGACGCGACGAAAAATATTACACTATAATTCACTTACATGTAGTAGAGTTCATTTTAGTGTAATAGAGTTCAGTTTATTGTGATAGAGTTCACCCTTAGCTTGTTATAGTTCATCCATGGCTTAGTAAAGTTCATCCAACATATGGTAGAGTTTATCCAAACTATACCATTACTAGGGTAGAGTTCATCCAATGTGTAGTAGAGTTCAACCTACATGTAGCAGCAAACATAGAATTATCTTAGCAACTAGTCGTTGAAACCATAATCCCGCCATTGGATCTAAAGATCACTTGGTCAGAAAGCTTCCCGAAAAATTTCACTTAGATCGGAAAACGTTTGAAGGTTCAAACATTGTCTTGAATACGACCCGACGGAAAATATTACACTAGAATTCACTTACATGTTGTAGAGTTCATTTTAGTGTATTAGAGTTCAGTTTAGTGTGATAGAGTTCACCCATAGCTTGGTATAGTTCATCTATAGCTTGGTAGATTTCATCCAACGTGTGGTAGAGTTCATCCAAACTCTACCATCACTGTGGTAGAGTTCATCCAATGTGTAGTAGAGTTCAACCAACATGTAGCAGCAAACATCAAAGTCTCTCAGAAACTAGCCGTTGAAACCATAATCCCCCCGTTGGATCTAAAGATCACTGTGTCACGAAGCTTCCCATAAAATTTCACTCATATCGGAACATGTTTAAAGGTTCAATCTTTATCTTGAAAATGACGCGGCGGAAAATATTACACTATAATTCACTTACATATAGTAGAGTTCATTTTAGTGTAGTAGAGTTCAGCTTAGTGTGATAGAGTTCACCCATAGCTTGGTATAGTTTATCAATAGTTTGGTAGAGTTCATCCAACGTGTAGTACAGTTCATCCAAACTCTACCATCACTGTGGTAGAGTTCATCCAATGTGTAGTAGAGTTCAACCAATATGTAGCAGCAAACATCAAAATCTCTCACAAACTAGCCGTTGAAACCATAATCCCACTGTTGGATCTAAAGATCACTGTGTCACGAAGCTTCCCACAAAATTTCACTCATATCGGAACATGTTTAAAGGTTCAAACTTTATCTTGAAATTGACCCGACGGAAAATATTACACTATAATTAACTTACATGTAGTAGAGTTCATTTTAGTGTAATAGAGTTCAGTTTATTGTGATAAAGTTCACCCATAGCTTGGTATAGTTCATTCATAGCTTAGTAGAGTTCATCCAACGTGTGGTATAGTTTATCCAAACTCTACCATTACTAGGGTAGAGTTCATCCAATGTGTAGTAGAGTTCAACCTACGTGTAGCAGCAAACATCGAATTATCTCAGAAACTAGTCGTTGAAACCATAATCCCGCCGTTGGATCTAAAGATCACTGGATCAGAAAGTTCCCGCAAAATTTCACTTACATGTAGTATAGTTCATTTTAGTGTAGTAGAGTTCAGTTTAATGTGATAGAATTCACCCGTAGTTTGGTAAAGTTAATCCATAGCTTGGTAGAGTTCATACAACGTTTGGTAGAGTTCATCCAAACTCTACCATTACTGTGGTAGAGTTCATCCAATGTGTAGTAGAGTTAGCAGCAAATATCAAAAGATCTCAGAAACTAGCCGTTGAAACCATAATCCCACCGTTGGATCTAAAGATCACTGAGTCAGAAAACTTCCTGCAAAATTTCACTCAGATCGGAAAATGTTCGAAGGTTCAAACATTGTCTTGAATACGACCCGACGGAAAATATTACACTAGAATTCACTTACATGTTGTAGAATTCATTTTAGTGTATTAGAGTTCAGTTTAGCGTGATAGAGTTCACCCATAGCTTGGTATAGTTCATCTATAGCTTGGTAGATTTCATCCAACGTGTGGTAGAATTCATCCGAACTCTACCATCACTGTGGTAGAGTTCATCCAATGTGTAGTAGAGTTCAACCAACATGTAGCAGCAAACATCAAAATCTCTCACAAACTAGTCGTTGAAACCGTAATCCCACCGTTGGATCTAAAGATCACTGGGTCATAAAGCTTCCTGCAAAATTTCACTCAAATCGGAAAACGTTCGAAGGTTCAAACATTGTCTTGAATACGACCCGACGGAAAATATTACACTAGAATTCACTTACATGTTGTAGAGTTGATTTTAGTGTATTAGAGTTCAGTTTAGTGTGATAGAGTTCACCCATAGCTTGGTATAGTTCATCTATAGCTTGGTAGATTTCATCCAACGTGTGGTAGAGTTCATCCAAACTCTACCATCACTGTGGTAGAGTTCATCCAATGTGTAGTAGAGTTCAACCAACATGTAGCAGCAAACATCAAAGTCTCTCAGAAACTAGCCGTTGAAACCATAATCCCCCCGTTGGATCTAAAGATCACTGTGTCACGAAGCTTCCCATAAAATTTCACTCATATCGGAACATGTTTAAAGGTTCAATCTTTATCTTGAAAATGACGCGGCGGAAAATATTACACTATAATTCACTTACATATAGTAGAGTTCATTTTAGTGTAGTAGAGTTCAGCTTAGTGTGATAGAGTTCACCCATAGCTTGGTATAGTTTATCAATAGTTTGGTAGAGTTCATCCAACGTGTAGTACAGTTCATCCAAACTCTACCATCACTGTGGTAGAGTTCATCCAATGTGTAGTAGAGTTCAACCAATATGTAGCAGCAAACATCAAAATCTCTCACAAACTAGCCGTTGAAACCATAATCCCACTGTTGGATCTAAAGATCACTGTGTCACGAAGCTTCCCACAAAATTTCACTCATATCGGAACATGTTTAAAGGTTCAAACTTTATCTTGAAATTGACCCGACGGAAAATATTACACTATAATTAACTTACATGTAGTAGAGTTCATTTTAGTGTAATAGAGTTCAGTTTATTGTGATAAAGTTCACCCATAGCTTGGTATAGTTCATTCATAGCTTAGTAGAGTTCATCCAACGTGTGGTATAGTTTATCCAAACTCTACCATTACTAGGGTAGAGTTCATCCAATGTGTAGTAGAGTTCAACCTACGTGTAGCAGCAAACATCGAATTATCTCAGAAACTAGTCGTTGAAACCATAATCCCGCCGTTGGATCTAAAGATCACTGGATCAGAAAGTTCCCGCAAAATTTCACTTACATGTAGTATAGTTCATTTTAGTGTAGTAGAGTTCAGTTTAATGTGATAGAATTCACCCGTAGTTTGGTAGAGTTAATCCATAGCTTGGTAGAGTTCATACAACGTTTGGTAGAGTTCATCCAAACTCTACCATTACTGTGGTAGAGTTCATCCAATGTGTAGTAGAGTTAGCAGCAAATATCAAAAGATCTCAGAAACTAGCCGTTGAAACCATAATCCCACCGTTGGATCTAAAGATCACTGAGTCAGAAAACTTCCTGCAAAATTTCACTCAGATCGGAAAATGTTCGAAGGTTCAAACATTGTCTTGAATACGACCCGACGGAAAATATTACACTAGAATTCACTTACATGTTGTAGAATTCATTTTAGTGTATTAGAGTTCAGTTTAGCGTGATAGAGTTCACCCATAGCTTGGTATAGTTCATCTATAGCTTGGTAGATTTCATCCAACGTGTGGTAGAATTCATCCGAACTCTACCATCACTGTGGTAGAGTTCATCCAATGTGTAGTAGAGTTCAACCAACATGTAGCAGCAAACATCAAAATCTCTCACAAACTAGCCGTTGAAACCATAATCCCACTGTTGGATCTAAAGATCACTGTGTCACGAAGCTTCCCACAAAATTTCACTCATATCGGAACATGTTTAAAGGTTCAAACTTTATCTTGAAATTGACCCGACGGAAAATATTACACTATAATTAACTTACATGTAGTAGAGTTCATTTTAGTGTAATAGAGTTCAGTTTATTGTGATAGAGTTCACCCATAGCTTGGTATAGTTCATTCATAGCTTAGTAGAGTTCATCCAACGTGTGGTATAGTTTATCCAAACTCTACCATTACTAGGGTAGAGTTCATCCAATGTGTAGTAGAGTTCAACCTACGTGTAGCAGCAAACATCGAATTATCTCAGAAACTAGTCGTTGAAACCATAATCCCGCCGTTGGATCTAAAGATCACTGGATCAGAAAGTTCCCGCAAAATTTCACTTACATGTAGTATAGTTCATTTTAGTGTAGTAGAGTTCAGTTTAATGTGATAGAATTCACCCGTAGTTTGGTAGAGTTAATCCATAGCTTGGTAGAGTTCATACAACGTTTGGTAGAGTTCATCCAAACTCTACCATTACTGTGGTAGAGTTCATCCAATGTGTAGTAGAGTTAGCAGCAAATATCAAAAGATCTCAGAAACTAGCCGTTGAAACCATAATCCCACCGTTGGATCTAAAGATCACTGAGTCAGAAAACTTCCTGCAAAATTTCACTCAGATCGGAAAATGTTCGAAGGTTCAAACATTGTCTTGAATACGACCCGACGGAAAATATTACACTAGAATTCACTTACATGTTGTAGAATTCATTTTAGTGTATTAGAGTTAAGTTTAGCGTGATAGAGTTCACCCATAGCTTGGTATAGTTCATCTATAGCTTGGTAGATTTCATCCAACGTGTGGTAGAATTCATCCGAACTCTACCATCACTGTGGTAGAGTTCATCCAATGTGTAGTAGAGTTCAACCAACATGTAGCAGCAAACATCAAAATCTCTCACAAACTAGCCGTTGAAACCATAATCCCACTGTTGGATCTAAAGATCACTGTGTCACGAAGCTTCCCACAAAATTTCACTCATATCGGAACATGTTTAAAGGTTCAAACTTTATCTTGAAATTGACCCGACGGAAAATATTACACTATAATTAACTTACATGTAGTAGAGTTCATTTTAGTGTAATAGAGTTCAGTTTATTGTGATAGAGTTCACCCATAGCTTGGTATAGTTCATTCATAGCTTAGTAGAGTTCATCCAACGTGTGGTATAGTTTATCCAAACTCTACCATTACTAGGGTAGAGAGTTCATCCAATGTGTAGTAGAGTTCAACCTACGTGTAGCAGCAAACATCGAATTATCTCAGAAACTAGTCGTTGAAACCATAATCCCGCCGTTGGATCTAAAGATCACTGGATCAGAAAGTTCCCGCAAAATTTCACTTACATGTAGTATAGTTCATTTTAGTGTAGTAGAGTTCAGTTTAATGTGATAGAATTCACCCGTAGTTTGGTAGAGTTAATCCATAGCTTGGTAGAGTTCATACAACGTTTGGTAGAGTTCATCCAAACTCTACCATTACTGTGGTAGAGTTCATCCAATGTGTAGTAGAGTTAGCAGCAAATATCAAAAGATCTCAGAAACTAGCCGTTGAAACCATAATCCCACCGTTGGATCTAAAGATCACTGAGTCAGAAAACTTCCTGCAAAATTTCACTCAGATCGGAAAATGTTCGAAGGTTCAAACATTGTCTTGAATACGACCCGACGGAAAATATTACACTAGAATTCACTTACATGTTGTAGAATTCATTTTAGTGTATTAGAGTTCAGTTTAGCGTGATAGAGTTCACCCATAGCTTGGTATAGTTCATCTATAGCTTGGTAGATTTCATCCAACGTGTGGTAGAATTCATCCGAACTCTACCATCACTGTGGTAGAGTTCATCCAATGTGTAGTAGAGTTCAACCAACATGTAGCAGCAAACATCAAAATCTCTCACAAACTAGCCGTTGAAACCATAATCCCACTGTTGGATCTAAAGATCACTGTGTCACGAAGCTTCCCACAAAATTTCACTCATATCGGAACATGTTTAAAGGTTCAAACTTTATCTTGAAATTGACCCGACGGAAAATATTACACTATAATTAACTTACATGTAGTAGAGTTCATTTTAGTGTAATAGAGTTCAGTTTATTGTGATAGAGTTCACCCATAGCTTGGTATAGTTCATTCATAGCTTAGTAGAGTTCAT
>JAKUCM010005871.1:0-30162 GCA_023374145.1 Lepidium sativum
TGTAAATTATGTATGGATATTTATACAAATTTATAAGTAGCTACAAAATTTTAACATAATTATTATAAAAATAAAAAATTTTGTAAACTATTTATTTTATATATTTTTGTTATTTTTACACATTATTTTTACTTATTTTTTTAATAATAGTAAAAAGTATCTAAAAAAATTTTGGTCGCTATGTTATTCTTTTGGCATTATTCTTTTGGCATTGGATCGCTAGCAATTACTCCCAACGACTGATCGCTGAATTTTTCAGCGACTAAAAAACATGGTTACTAACGACTAGCGACTGGTCTCTGAAATAACGATTGCTAAAAGAACAATTTGGTTGCTGTCGCTAGCTAATGCCAAAACACAAACTTACTTTAGACACTATCTTAGCGAAACCGCGCTACATTTGACATCATTTTTTTTTTGCGATCCAGTGTTCGGAAAAACTGGGACCTTAGTAAAGCTAATTTACAACAAAATCTAATTCTAAAATAAAACATAAGTCTCGTTAACAAACTTGTGATCCTAACGCGACTTTTAACTAGCAAGTGAGTTTAATCCACGGTTCATAAGATTCACTTCTAAGTACTCTTTCCATGCCTTTAAAGGTCGGAATTTACTAAAGTTTCGATCCTTATACTCGTTCACAAACAACCCTCTAGCTGCAAAACCCATCATCTCGGTAGAGTCCATGAACTTCTTAATCTTCATGCTGATGACTCCTTCGGATGAGAATCCTCTTTTCGGAGATTTGAGAATGCAATCCTCGGTTTGGGGAATCTGTTTACTTACGGTAGATGATTCTTCTGGGAATTGAGCTCCCATCCCAAAAGAGTCCCAGTCAACTCCATGGAAGATCTCAGCAGCCCGGTCTGAGATTGTTTTGGCACCGTGTGACATCATTGATTGTTGTTCTAAAGATACTCTATCGACTTGTACTTTTAACTCGTATAGTCTTTGTCCGATCCTGGAAAAGACTGCATCATATAAGTGTTTCTTCGAGACGTGCTTAGCTCCTTCGGTGTTGAATAGATCATTAAAATGAATAGGATCTCCACTGATCATTGTCACCTGCGAAATGAGTACGTGTGTTCACTTGATCAAAATATAAAACTCCTGAATTATTGACAAATCCATCATTTCTTAGAGCATTAATTCACGATCAGATTCACTCCTTGGACACCAAAAATCAAGGCCAAGAAAGTAAAGAGGGCTCATAGATGGGTATTCAGGGCTTGCATATCATACAAAACAAAACACTCTGAACCAATTTTAGCTCAACACAACTACTTCTCTGAAAGTTGTGGTCTGTTATCTTATTTTGGGCTAACAGAGATCGTACTATCAAGAGATCTAAGCACACAAACGAAGAGAAAACAAAAGGAGATTTAAAGATACTCACTGTCTTGCCAATGCGTGGAACACTGGATCCAACATGCATTATATCCTGCATACCAGTATGCACAAATGGAACAACCATAGGGAGAGTATCTGCATCCAAAATCAACCTGAAACGGAGAAAACTAGAAGTTTTAGCTCGTCATTATAAAATAAGGTGATAGACACATATTCAAGTGGAGTGCTTCATCTAAGGAACTGAACTCAAAGCACAAATGACACACCTTCCGATGCCTCTCTTTGTTGCGCCCATAGTCTTTCCACCATCCCGGGAGCGACTGCCTTCTGGAAAGATGTGAACCCACCCGCCATTGTTCAATTTCGAAATCGCAATATCCATTCCCTGCAGAAGATGTGACTCTTGTTTTCATCAGTAAAGGAGATTTAGGAGAAACAGCGGGTAACAATGATGAAAAGTTAGGCTACAAAAGCAGCCTATGTTACCTGCTGATAAATTCCTTCACCCCGAGAAACTGGCAGAACTTTGATAGATCGAAAGAGAGCTGAAGATACAGGGTTTTTAAAGCATCTATCCGTAGCACAAAGCGTCCACCTCAGATTACGGGCATCAAGCAGAAGTTTAGGCGGAAGTAACGAAGCAATAACAAACGGGTCATCCACTGATGCGACGTGATTGCTAACCTGAAGATTATATTTGAAGTTCAACGACAAGGTCGATTAGAATACAATTAGGTTCATCTGAAACCCCAATCACAGATATACAACATGTTAGAACATAAGTAGCCTCATACCGTTACAAGGGGCTTGTTCTGTGGTCGGTTGAGCAAAGCATCACGTAATTTCTCTAAACCGTAAACCTAGAAAGGTAATCAAGGTGTGAATTGACAATACAGTTGAATATGGTATGAGATTAAAGAAGTAATATAAGATGTCATACCTAAACACGGTTAAAACCATTCATGAAAACATGACAAACATTTCCAATAAGAGGAATAGCAACAGCTTGAAGCATGTGGAAGAGAGCAGACTCTTCTTCTGCCGTCAAATCTTTAGCAACTGCAAGAGGGATGAATTTTTCAATCATAATTCCCACAATCCAAACTAGGCACACAAAGAACCAAACAATATAAGAAAGAAGAATGCATATCACGAGTTCACAAGTCTCTCAAATATCGGGGTATCACAAAGCTCAACTCAACAACTTGATCAACCAGCCATTTCAGCTCATATAAATCAACATACCAATAGAACGAGAGAAGGCGAAGCCTTAGACTACCATATGATATAAGCGTATGCACTCTCTATTGAGGCTAGGAAATGCACATGTAAATAAACAAGGATCAAAATTGCAAATTGGTAAGATCAATTACCTAACCAGATAAACATGTGATACACAGATCCATCATAGAGTTAATCAAAAACAAAAAGGCCATGATTCGAACCTCGTCTGCGATAAAAAGCGGGGGTAGAAGGTAGAGACTCTGTTAGTTGCAGAAGGATCTTGTGAAAGAAAAGTCTTGCATTGCTTTTTTTTTTCAATTGTCAAGAACAGAGTTTGTAAGCTCTTTATACATGAAGAAGAATAAGCACGTGTTAACCGGTTCATAAGTCAACCTCGGTTAACACAACAATCTCATTATAAATGATTAAACCATCAGCTAATCCAAACCATATCCTAATACCCCTCCTCAAGATGATGCCATTATTGAAACGAGAGACATCTTGCTCCTTAGATCGTGAAAGAGACCAGGTGCAAGTGCTTTGGTGAGACAATCTGCAATCTGGTTGTTGGATCTGACGTGTAGTGTTTTTATCAAGCCTCTGGTGACAGCTTCTCTAACTCTATGGCAGTCCAGCTCAACATGTTTAGTCCTCTCGTGAAAAACAGCATTATTTGCAATATGTATTGCTGCTGTTGAATCACAATAGAACGGGACAGGTTTGAGTTGAGGGACATCAAATTCTTTGAGAAGATTGACCAGCCATGAAACCTCATTCACTCCATAACGCATGGCCCTGTACTCGGCTTCTGCTGAGGATAATGATACTGTTTCTTGCTTCTTGGACTTCCAAGATATGAGAGAAGGGCCGAGGAACATACAATATCCCGAGGTTGATCTCCGAGTATCCGAGCATGAGGCCCAATCAGCATCAGTGAATGCTTTGAGAACCAAGTCTGTCTCTGTTGGGTAAAGTAAGCCAAGTCCAATGGAGTTCTTTAAGTATCTTAACACATTATATGCGGCTTGCAGGTGAGATTGTGTCGGAGCAGCACAAAACTGACATAATTTGTTGACAGCAAATGTGATGTCTGGTCGGGTTATGGTCAGGTACATAAGGCGTCCCACAAGTCTTCTGTATTCCAGGGGGTTGTCTAGAGGACTCTCTTTTGTGTTGAGCTTGAGCTTGAGGCTTGGATGCAATGGTATATTGCAGGGTTTGCAGCCTAAAAAACCAGTGTCTTCCAGCAAGTCTAAAGTGTATTTCCTTTGACATAAGGAGATCCCTGTAGCAGACCTTGCAATCTCTAAGCCTAAGAAGTATCTCAAAGAACCAAGATCACGTAATTTAAAACAGTTTTGCAAAATGTGTTTAAGAGACTCAACTGCAGCATCATTGTTAGAAGCAATAACAATGTCATCCACATATACCAAAACTGCAATGTAATCTCCTCCTAAATTTCTAATAAAAAGAGTGTGATCACTTTGAGATTTTCTAAAGTTTATGCCTAATAAGACCTCACTAAACTTTAAAAACCATTGCCGAGAGGCTTGTTTAAGACCATAAATGGATTTATTCAATTTGCAAACCGCATTAGATGGTAGTTTTGAACCTGATTTTGGAGTATATCCTGGTGGAAGTACCATGTATATCTCTTCTGTGAGGTCCCCATTGAGGAATGCGTTTGATATATCCAGCTGGTGGAGACTCCACCTTTTGGCAGCTGCAACTGATAAGAGTGTCTTCACAGTCGTCATTTTGGCCACAGGGGAGAAAGTGTCCACGAAGTCTATTCCAGGCTGCTGAGTATAGCCCTTGGCCACTAGTCTTGCCTTGTAACGCTCTAAACTCCCATCTGCCTTTAATTTCGTCTTGTAAACCTATTTGCATCCGATAGCTCTTTTATCTTTTGGTAAAGATATTATATCCCAAGTCTCTGCATTTTCCAAAGAATGAAGTTCTTCGTTCATTGCAGTGAGCCAGTCTTTATGCTTCTTTGCTTGTAGAAAACTAGCTGGTTCCCCTAGCTGCATCACAGAACAGAGGTAAGTTGAATATTCTTCACTTAAATTTTCAAAGGAAGCATAAGCTGCAAGAGGGTAAGGTGCAGTGGTCTCAGTGAGGTTGCAATAATAATCCTGAAGATGTTTGGGGGGTCTTTGTTGTCTTGTAGAGCGTGCAATTGTTGCAGTCTCTGTGTTGATATCTCCTGTGTCTGTTGTATGTCCTGAAGTAACCTCATCAGTCTGAGTTGGTTGGAGCTGATTCGTGGTGGCAGGACTCTTGGTGGCATTATCCAGAAGGGAGGAGAAGTCATTTAGTACATCATTATCTTTCTTGAAAGGAAAAATGTTCTCGTGAAAGATCACATTTCGGGTAATGTAGACTTCACTGCTCTCCAGGTCCATGACCTTATAGCCTTTATAACCTAAAGGGTAGCCTAAGAACACACATTTCCTAGCTCTAGGCTGGAACTTTGTCCTGTGTTTTAGAGAGGTGGAACTGTAACATAAACACCCAAAAACACGAAAAAGGTTATAAGAAGGTTTAAACCCAGTTATTAGCTGAAAAGGTGAAATGTTTTGAAGTAAGGTAGAGGGTGTTCTATTTATCAAGAAGACTGCTGTAAGTATGCAATCTCCCCAATAAGGTAAGGGAACATTTGCTTGAAACATCAATGCTCTCGCCACGTTGAGTATGTGTTGATGCTTGCGCTCCACTACCGAGTTCTGTTGAGGGGTTTCTGGACATGAGTAGTAGTGTAAGATTTCTTTTGATTGACAGAGTTCAACAAATCTTAGTTCTGGTGCGTTGTCAGAACGAATCCCCTTAACCTTAGCACCATACTGAGTTTCCACCATCTTCAAAAAGTCAGGAAAAATTCTTAAAACATCACTCTTTGCTTTCATGAGATAAGCCCAAGTCATGCGGGTGTGATCATCTACGATTGTCAAGAAAAACTTGTACCCCTCGTTTGTTTCTTCTGAAAAAGGGCCCCAAGTGTCAACATGCAAGAGATCAAAAGGAGAAAGACAAATATTATTGCAAGATTCATATGAAAGATGCTTCTGTTTAGCTATAGGACATATTGAACAATGAAAATTAGAATCATTTTTCTGTTTAGTTCCAAGTGTTTTCGAAACAAATTCAGTTTTAGAAACAGATGGATGTCCTAGTCTATTATGTAAAGTGTGAAAATCAACAACAACATTAAGAGATAAAGAGTCAGAATCTGATTGGTGCATCAAGCTGCTGTCCAAAATGTATAGGTTGCACATTCTCTTAGCCATTCCAATCATCTGCCCCTGTAGATAATTATAGATCAAGCAAGCAAAATGATCAAATGTAAATCTGCAGTTTGAATCATGAGTGAGCTGACTAACACTCATGAGATTCAGATTGAATTCTGGTATGAAAAGGACATTTCTAAGAAGAAGAGTATTACTGATACATATATCACCTATACCCGCAATTTTGATGTCTATACCTGTTGGGAGAGTTACATGTTTATTTACAGAGACATTCATGTTCATAAACAGATTCTTGTCATAAGCTACATGGTGACTCGCACCACTGTCAATGATCCAAGAACCAGTAGAGAGACTAGTCTTTGTACCATGTAACATTCCAGCAAGATAAAGAATATTAGAGCTGAGAATCATACCATTAGCCGTGATTGTACCTCCTGAGGTGGAAGGCAAAGCAACTGTGGTAGGTTCAGATATGTGGGAATTAAAATAGGCAATGACCCCTACTATTTGCTCCTTGGATAAGTTTTGCAACGAGCCTGTCAACGAAGGATCCACCTTGTTCTGTCCCAAGTTGTTTGATTGTGTGAAGGTTGCCTTAGTTGTTGTTCCTTTGGTCTTATGTTTGAAACCAGGAGGATATCCATGCACCTTGTAGCACTTATCAACTGTGTGACCTACATAACCACAGTGAGAACAGGTTGGCCTTTGAGATGACTTCTGGTTCACATAAGAAGCATTAACGTTGATGGCAGAGGGTGGAATAGTTTCGGAGACATTGAACACTGCAGCATTTTGGGTGTGTTGTATGTTTCTTTGGCTGTGATCTTGATCAAGGAGATTATAGACCTCTGTCAGGACTAGAATTGTCTTCTTCATGATGATTTGGCTTCTTATATTTGAGTAGGAATCGTTAAGTCCTGCAAGGAACTTAATAACCTTTGAACGTTCTTGTTTAGCTTGAACAGTCTTGCAACAGTCACAATTATTGCAAGTTCTTGAACAATCTGTGCTGTCAAGATCGTCCCAAAAGGTTTTCAACTTTGTAAAGTAAGTAGAGAGGTCCATTCCTCCTTGTTGAAGTGACCAAATCTGCTGAGATAACTGGTACGATCTAGGCAAATTGGTGACATGAAATCTGGACATTAAGTCTCTCCATATATCAACAGAATCTCGAAGTCTAAGAATGCTACTGTAAATCTCCCTAGAGACGGAGTTCAAGATCCAAGATTTGACCATGCTATTGCATCTAGACCAAATCTTAAAGTGAGGATGATTCTCGTCAGGTCTAAGAAGTGAACCATCTACAAACACTAGCTTATTCTTAGCTTCTAAGGCGATAGTAATCGCGATGTTCCAGGTGCTATAATTCGTGCCATCAAGAATTTCTGTAATTATAGAAGAACCTGGATTGTCGGCATTTGTTAGAAAATAGGGAGAGTACTGGATTCCGTCGAATTCGAGTTTGTTCGAAGTTGTCGAAGTCATGAGATCTTCACCAGGAGTCAAAATCGAGAAAGAATTTTGATTTGGTGTTCGACCATTCACGGAGACATTCTGTTCAATCGGCGAATTGCTGATTACTGGAGCTCGATTTGATTCCGGATTTCCCAAGATTGATGGTTGAGTCAGCTTTCTCGATACATTTCTTTGTCCAGCTACCATTCGCTTAGTCTTTCTTTTGACTGGTAGCATAATTTGTAGCTCGAAACAGAAGAACACTCAGCCAAGTTCTTGAGAGGAAGATGAAGATCCGGATGGACAATCCGAGAAGAAAGAAGAAGAAGATAATCGGAAGAATGCTGATTCCGATTAAGAAAATGAAGAGAATGAAGAGAATATCGAAATTGTTGAAGCAGTCTTCAACTGCTCTAATACCATGTTAGTTGCAGAAGGATCTTGTGAAAGAAAAGTCTTGCATTGCTTTTTTTTTCAATTGTCAAGAACAGAGTTTGTAAGCTCTTTATACATGAAGAAGAATAAGCACGTGTTAACCGGTTCATAAGTCAACCCCGGTTAACACAACAATCTCATTATAAATGATTAAACCATCAGCTAATCCAAACCATATCCTAATAGACTCCTTGCGAAAGTTCTCAAATCGAGTAAGTAAGCGGTGAATGGTGGAAGAGAAATAACCATCTGGTGAGAAAACCGCCGCTCGACCATGATGATCTTCAACGGCGACTCGAAACCGATCACGAAGCTGAAGCTTCAACAATACCATACTTTTCCATAGATCTGCCTTGTCAACCAATTAAATACCCATTTTGATGCGCGATTGCGCAAATCGGATTCAATTACAAAACCGAAGAAGGAAACTTCAATAGTCAAAATTTTCCCTGAGAAGAAAAGTTCAAGGAAGTGAAATCGTAGGAGAAAAGAAACAGAGAGAGGGAATGTCAGACATGAGAGAGCTGGAGACCGAGATTGATGATAGGCAGAGATGTTTACGTGCGGAGGGTTTGAAATACTAACGTGAACGGCGGTGACTTGTGTGCACTATAGCAAATGGATCAAGTTTTGGATATAAATAAAATTTGGGTCAGTGAGACATGGGCCCATATATGTAAATATCTGAGAGTCAAGTCTTTTTAGTAAACAAAGCACAACGGAATTCATGACGTTTTTGCGTAAGAGTAATCAACTGAATCTGTTTTTTCTTTTCAGTTTTTTTTTTTTTTTTTTTTTTTTTTTTTTTTTTTTTTTTTTCTGGAAACGGGATAAGAGCCCCACTTTATTAGTCAAAAATCAAAGTTTACACGATACTCCTGCCAAACGAGCTACATCCTCTGCCAAAATCAAACTAATAAACTCGAGTGTTATAAATAAAAATTACATCTTTAAACCTCTATAAATTAATAATATTCAGACTTTCAAAAATTATTAATTTAGAAAAGTATTAATTTATCTTCATGTTTTACGGAAGAATCTCTCGGTCAAGGGCAATTATATAGCCATAAAGACGGATATGAGTAAAGTATATGATAGGGTTGAGTGGAACTTTGTAATGATTTTATTTTGGAAGCTAGGTTTTAGTGATGCATGGATACGATATATCATGTTCTGCATTACAAGTGTGGAATATTGAGTACTACTGAATGACGTACCCGGGGGTTGTATTAAACCTCGCCGGGGACTGAGGCAGGGTGATCTTATCTCACCCTATATCTATATTCGCTAAACGGAGGTATTAATATCAAAGTTATGCGATGCTGAACATCGGGTGTTCTTTCGGGTATTTCCAGTGCTCGAACTAGAGCCCGTCTATGACACATCTGCTATTTGCATATGATAGCCTTTTCTTTTGTAAAGCTACAAAAGAGGAAACACAACATATTTTGAGGATAATTAGTAATTATGAGCGAATTTGTGGACAACATATTATTTTTCTGAAGTCATCTATTCAGTTTGGTCAGGGAGTACCTGCTGATACTCGATTGGAATTGCATCAGTGTCTAGGGATCAATAATGTGGGAGGTATGAGTTCATATTTAGGTTTACCTGAGAATATTGGAGGAGCAAAAACGAAAGTCTTTTCTTTTGTCAAGGAAAAACTTAGGGATAAGATTAACAATTGGTCTTCAAGATTTTTATCGAAAGCGGGTAAGGAGGTTCTGATAAAATTAGTCCTAACAGCCCTGCCTATGTATGTGATGTCCTGTTACCGCCTCCCGAAGTCGGTAATTCATCAGTTAAACTCTACGATTACAGATTTTTGGTGGTCTAATTCAGGCACAACGAGAGGTATTCATTGGCAAAAATGGAGGAAGATCTGTAAACTGAAGTCCGAAGGTGGTCTTGGTTTTCGAGTTTTGGAGGATTTTAATTTCGCATTGTTAGCAAAACAGTTTTGGCGACTCCTTGACAACCCTGAGCTACTTTTGACTAGTGTTCTGAAAGGACGATACTTTAAGGACACATGCCCGTTGATGGCCAAGCCAAAGGCTAATCCGTCATATGGCTGTCGGAGTATATTATCGGCATGTTCCTTGGTATCTAAAGGGGCGATTAGGAAAATTGGAGATGGGAAGGGGACGAGAGTATGGGATGATCCATGGATTCCGGACACTATACCTCGACCGGCGAGTAACAGGCCATTTACCTTGTTTCCTGACCTCACAGTGGATCAATTTATTGATCACAGTTCGAGTACTTGGAAGGAAATTTTAGTACGTCAATATTTTGATCCTATAGATGTTTAACTGATTTTAGGGATTCCCATACTGCAAAGGCAACACCATGATTATTGGGGATGACGCTTTACAAAGATAGAGCGGTATTCTGTTAAATCTGGGTACTTAACTGAGGAAGCATACTCGAAGTTTTCTATTGGCTAATCATCCCCTAATTTTAACGCTCTATATGAAAAAGTATGGTGACTTCGCATGCCGAACAAGATTCGACATTTTTTGTGGCAAATATTATCTGGAAATGTGGCAGTTAATCAGAATATGAGGAACGGGGGATTAATTGTGATTCAGTTTGTCTGAAATGTGGGGCAGACTTTGAGACCATTAATCATGTTTTCTTTCAGTGTCCCTTGGATCTCCAGACTTGGGCCCTATCGGATATCCCATCTGCGATTCATTTTTCCGGGGGAATCAATTTGGTATAATTTGGACTACTTATTCAGAAGGCTGTGAGATCGCGGAGATTACCAATACTTCCCTTGGCTGATTTGGAATGTTTGGAAGGCTAGAAACGACTATTGTTTCTCGAATAATAGCATGGATTTGTGGAGTCTTATAACTCGGGCGAAGGCGGATTATGCGGAATGGTCGGAGGCTCGGTCAGTAGTATCAATTCCTCGGTCTCGACTGTTGGGCTAAACCGAGACGCAGATATCCTCATGGATTTTCCCTTCTACAACCAATTCAGGGTTCATGGGTTTAAGATGTTTCATAGACGCTTCGTGGAAGACTACGGATAAACATTCGAGGTTAGGATGGTTCGACTTTCCAGATTCGGTAGAGGGTGCTTGCTCGGGTGCTCAAGGCGTTACTCGTAGTTTGTCTGCGTTGCATGCAGAGATCGAGGCTGTTCTCTGGGCCATAGATTCATTGGTGGCCCTTCATATCTTGTAGGTTGAGATGTCGACAGACTATGAGGCGGTGTTGGAGATTTTTGCAAAGTCGGGGGATCGACCAGCTTTTCTCCCCTACCAGGAAGTCGAGGACAGGTGGCTCAGTAGTGTAGTCACTTTACAAATCCTCAAGGCACCAGAGATCGAACCCCCTACCTACAGTAGTATGAGGGGGTTTAAAAGCCAATAGACTAGTTGACAAAAAAAAAATGGAATATCAATATATATTTTATGATTTATACGTATATGTTGCATAATATTTATAATTATTAATTTATAATATTATTGAGACTATATTTTTACATAGGAGTTTCAAAATTATTAATTTATTGAATTTGATCAAATTTTAGAGATTATTAATTTATGTAGATTCTACTATAAAAAAGTAAAGAAAAAAAAACTATCCACCAAATGATTAGCTTCTCTAAACGTGTGAAAAATTTGGAATGTCCAATGACATAGCACAATTATACATGGAATGAAAGTGGATAAGAATCCTAAATCCCTTTCATAATAAAACCAACCACAATTTTCTAGTCCACTTTCAATTTAACTCGCGAACTCTTCTTCTCCCAAGCCAAATACAAACCATATTACACACCCCACAACTCTGATAAAGGTGTTGTACATATGCCTATATTCCAAGAGAAACCACCAAGCCACAAACCCGTATTTCATTCAATACTCTTCCAACCACTATTAAACATGTAAGAGTAGTCTCAGAGAGAAACAAATGCTCTGAATAATCTGGTTGATTCAATAAGAAAACGCAATAGTTATATACAACTGAAGCAAAACTGAAAGCCAAGAAATGAGCCATTAACTCTACTAAGTCCTAGAAATCAGGAAACAAAACAAGTGATGAAACAAACTATGAAACTAAGTCTCTTAGGCCTACAACGTGTATTAACTTAAACCCAACAATCCCTCCCTTGAATTGAACCTTCTCTTGCATTCAGTTCACACTTCTTATACCAAGCAGCTCACGAATTCCATGAAAAGTCACCAACTTCAAAGTCTTTGTCATGATGTATGTAAGATGTTCTTCGGTGTTACAATATTCCAGCTTGATTACCCATTCTCTGGTCAGCTCTCTAAGGAAATGATATCGTACCCGAATGTGTTTGGACCTCCCTTGCATTATTGCATTCTTTGACAACTTAATAGTTGATGAGTTGTCACATAACAGAACCATTTCTCCTTCTTGCTCATATTCAATCTCTCGTAAGACCCTTCCCATCCAAATAGCTTTACAAGCACATGTTGTAGCAACAACATACTCCGCTTTTGTTGTGGACAATGTGACAATATGCTGCTTTCTTGAAGACCAAGATATTGCTCCTCCACTTAATAAGAACACATACCCTGAAGTACTTTTGTTGTCATCCATATCCCCTGCGTAATCACTGTCTGTATAACCAAACAGCCTTATGTCTCCTCCGTTTTTGTACAAGATTCTGTACCCCATGGTTCCTTTTAAGTACCTCATCACTCTCTTGATTGCAGACATGTGTATTTGAGTTGGATTAAACATAAAACGACTCACCAAACTTACCACAAACATGAAATCTGGTCTTGTTGAAGTCAAGTACATTAGACTTCCCACCAGCTATTTATACGTTGTAGCATCAACTTTCACTCCATTCTCATCACAACTAATCTTCTGACCTGGGACTATTGGATTACAAACAGAATTGAAATCTTGCATTCCAAACCTTTCAATTACCTCTGCAGCATATTTCTTTTGACAGATGAAAATGCCATCATCTTGCTGCATCACTTCTATGCCCAGAAAGAACCTCATCCTCCCCAAGTCAGTCATGTCAAACTCCCTCTTCATTGACTGCTTGAATCTTTCTAACATCTCTTCATCGTCCCCAGTAAACAGTAACTCGTCAACATAAATACTTAAAATTGGAATTTTACCTCTTCTGCGTTTTAGGAACAAGGTTTATTCATTTGAGCTCTTCTCAAAACCTTCCTTAATAAAATAGGCCTCTATGCGACTGAACCAAGCTCTTGGTGCTTGTTTAAGTCCATAGAGAGCCTTGTGAAGCTTGTAGACCATTAATTATTTCCCTGGAATCACATATCCTTGCGGTTGTTCAACGAACACATCCTCTTTCAACTCACCATGAAGAAAAGCCGATTCACATTGAACTGAAACACTCCCCAACCTCTTTGAGCTGCAAGAGCAAGGATCACTCAGACAGTATCCATACGAGCCACTGGAGCAAAAACCTATGTGTAGTCTATCCCATACTCCTGTGCATAACCCTTCACCACCAATCTTGCTTTGAACTTGTCCACAGCTCCGAGTTTATTGATCTTTGTCTTGTAGATCCACTTCACACAGATGGCCTTAGCTCCTTCTGGAAGTGCTACCAGAGACCACATTTCATTCTTCTCTATTAAGATCATCTCTGCATCCGTTGCCCTTTGCTAGTTTCTATGTTTCACTGCTTCTTGAAAGCTTGTAGGATCTATAATGGCCATGAATCCCATTGTTGCTCCCACTAGTTCCATCGTTGCCATATTAGCTTTTTCTTCTGCATCTGAAAGCTCATTCCAGAGGTATAATCTGCTTGCCATATTGGAGTTCTCCTCGTTCTGCCTTTCAGAGAAGTAGTGGCATCCATTTGTGGTTTAGTTGTTTGGTGACTCTCATGTTCTTCCTCATTTTCCTCACTTTCTTCTTCTTCCGCTTCTCATGTTTCCGGTGTATCTTCTTCACTTCTCTCATAATCGTCTTCCCATTCAAGATCTCTATTGAGTTCATTCACATGAATGTTTTCCCACAACCACATTTTCGCTTCTTCAAACACCACATCACGACTTGTAATTACCCTCTTCTCTGTTGGATCATACATTTTGTAGGCTTTTGATTTCCTGATGTAACTGACTAGGATACACTTTACATTCTTGTCATCTAACTTGATCCTCTTCACATATGGAATGTGAACATGACCAATACATCCAAAAATCCTGAAATATTCAAAAGTAGGTTTCCTCCCACTCCAAGCCTCCTCTGGCGTCATATTCTTCACACTGAGAGTAGGAGATCTGTTGAGTACGTGATTCACCCATTGCACATCATCAGGCCAAAAGATCTTTGGCATTTTCTTCTCTGAAAGTGCAGCTCTCACCATGTTCATGATGGTCTTGTTCTTGCGTTCAGCCACGCTGTTATGTTGTGGTGTGTAGGCTGTAGTCAGCTGACGTTTGATCCCATTTTCTCTACAAAATTCTTTGAACTCAGCTGAGTTGTATTCCCCTTCTCTGTCTGTTCTCAAACACTTAATGAACATGCCAGTCTCCTTTTCTATACACGTTTTGAGCATCTTAAACTTTCAAAATGCCTCAGATTTTTCCACTACAAAGAAAATCCAAGTTTTCCTAGAAAAATCATCAATGAAGCTTATTAAGTACCTCTTTCTTGTGTTAGATGAAGGATTGATTGGCCCACATAGATCAGAATGGATGAGTTGGAGTCTCTCAGTTGCTCTCCAAGTGCTTTGTTTTGGGAAAGACTCTCTGTGCTGCTTCCCTTTCACACATGCTTCACATGTAACCTTCACAACTCTAATTTTTGGCAAGCCATTAACCATGTCTTTGTTGCAGAGAACGTGGAGACCCTTGTAGCTGAGGTGACCATAACAGTGGTGCCACAGCTCTGTTTTGTCAGAGACGTTCACCTGCAGACACCGCTTTTCTTCTCTCTTTACATCGCTTGAGTTGCCAAGTAGAACAAACATCCGATTTGAGCTCATGATCGATTCTGCTATTTTTCCCTTTTCTGGATGAAATATGATGCATGTCTTGTGTTCTCCTCCTTTAAATAAGACGTCCAGACCTTTTTCTTGAAGTTGACCAACACTTAGCAAGTTATTCTTCAATTCAGGTACGTAGTAAACGTCACTCATCACATAGCAAATTCCATCTAGATTGATTTTGAGCACTCCTTTTCCACCAACGACCCATTTGTAGTTGTTTCCCAGCTTGACATTGTGAGTGAATTGTGTGTCAATGCTGGAAAACATCTCTTTGTCTCCATACATATCATTCGAGCAGCCATAATCCACAAATCACGCATTACTCTTTTCGGTTCCAGTCACCTCCACGTATGTCATTAACATGACTTCTTCCTTTTCTTGTAGCTATGCATAGTGTGGTTGATGATTTCCGGTTGGACATTCGTACTGGTAATGTCCGAGCTTGTGGCATCGGTAACATTCAACCGTGGCTTTGTTGGTTGAGCGTCCTCTTCCTCTTCCCTGACTTCCTGAGCCTCTAGAGTAGCCTCTGCCTCGACTTCCCACTTGTAGAGCTTGATCTTCTTCTTCATAGGTGTTCTGATGGGAACCTTTGCCTCTGTTTCCCACATTGAGAGCCTGAAATTCCTCTTCAATGTTGTTCTTCTTGAACTTCTTCTCGTGCACAGACAGAGAGCTCTGTAGCTCATCCACCGACATCGTGGTTGTATCTCTGGATTCTTCAATGGATACCGCCACATATGTGAACTTCTCTGTTAACGTTCTTAAGATCTTCTCAACAATCTTAGAGTCAGGCATCTCTTCTCCATTACTTCTCATTTTGTTTGAAACCGACATTACTCTTCCAAAGTAATCATCAATTTCTTCTCCATTCTTCATCACCAATACCTCAAAGTCTCTTCTCAGTGTTTGGTGAAGATATCGCTTTACTCTCTCATTTCCTCCAAATTTACTTTTCATTGAATCCCAAATATTCTTGGATGTTCTTCGGTCCAAGATCTGCTCAAATACAATCCTGTCAAGCGCCTGAAACAGGTAATGTTTCACTTGATGATCCTTCATCTTGGCCTCATCATAAATCTTCTGTTGCGCAGGGCTCATTGCAATGCCGACTGCTAGTTCTGTGAAACCCTCACCCACCATGTTCCACAATCCCTTAGCTCTCAAGAGATTCTCCATCAATTCACTCCAATGATCATAGTGACTGTCGAAGTGCGGAATTCTGGTTAGGGTTTTATCGTCACTCATATCCTTGATTATCCTTTGTTTGCTCTGATACCAATTATAAGAGTATTCTCAGAGAGAAACAAATGCTCTGAATAATCTGGTTGATTCAATAAGAAAATGCAATAGTTATATACAACTGAAGCAAAACCGAAAGCCAAGAAATGAGCCACTAACTCTACTAAGTCCTAGAAATCAGGAAACAGAACAAGTGCTGAAACAAACTATGAGACTAAGTCTCTTAGGCCTTGTACTAACTTAAACCCAAAAAAACCAGGGTTACCTCTCAAGACTCCATTTGTATTAAATTTAACCCAGTTTGTATATGGTAGTTCCAAAAGGATCAAACCCTCCACCCGGTGTACCTTTGGCAACTTTGCTATCTCGGTAACATTTACCTTGTAAAATTTTACTTGATTGATTACAAATAAACTTGACTCGATCTCTAACTTCCTGTAGTGCAGAGCACATTCATATACCTCTATTTCTAGTTCCACCACACCACAACAGCAAAACACACATACCATTTACACCTTTCATGAAGACTTTCGTCTCCAAGTTGTGAAAGAACCATTCCAAAATAGGCATAGAGAAGAAGGTACCTCGTTTCCTATGCGGTATAATTCTTCGCCAAATCCCTTCCATCGCTGGGCAGACTGTCATAACATGAATGATTGATTCCTCTCTTCTTCGACACACCTGACACATACTTGAGATACATACATTTCTTCGTAGTCTTTCGGTATTAGTTAGAGTCACTTGATTTGCATCCAACCAAAGAAATAAACGAATGCGTTACCTCAACTCGCCATACACACTTAAACAGAGCCTTCATAGTTTGTCTAGATTTCTGGTCTCGAGTGATGAAATCAAAAGCAAAACTAACAGTAAGTTTCCCATCTCTTGAATTACTCCGTGAAATACGATCACCAATTCTGGTGATCTCATCAACAACAAAAGCTCTAAAGTGCAATCTCACATTCTCCGAGAGGTGTTGGTCAAACAAATCTCTTCTCCATCCTGTTCCAGTTTGCCAGAATTCACTGACTTTGACTAATTCACTTCCTGCATCCAAACTGGTGTGTACCAGTTCACGAAGAGGCTTACCTAAGATCCAACTATCATCCCATAAGCAAATTGTTTTACCATCACCAATAACCCATTTAACTTCAGTTCATTGAGCCCGATAAGAATACTCTGAAAAGTGGAAAATGAAACTCTCGAAAGACCATCAGAACGCAGATTCGATGACCACAAACTCTTGTCAGCATGTAAAAAGCGCCAGCCCGATATCACTAAGAGGGCTTTATTCATGTCCCTGGATGCTCGTATATCCAGACCACGATCAGCTTTTTTCTTACACATTTGCTTCCAATTTAACAGGTGGATTCGTCTTCTTTCGTTTGTATCACCACAGAACACGAAATTTTCTTACACACTTGTTTTTCTTTTTAGTTAAACCATAACACGAATTTTTTGTACAATGATCCCAGCATTACATACTTTATATTATTATACGAAACAACGAAATTCCATTAAACGAAAAGAACCAGAACCAAGGACAACTTGCTAACCAAGTTCCGGTTCACCTCAAACCAAACCAAACCAACCAAAGCACAAGGAAATGCACTACGGAATCAATCAACTGGGTGGGATTCCAAGGGCTCAGTCTGAGTTTTCTCCTCAGAGAAGATTTGTGAGATCCTCTTTGTAGGAACCAACGGCATGTATGATGAGACTCTGTACCCTTTCTCTGCAGCCTTAACCACAGTATCATTGTACTTCTCAGAGCAGAAAGCAGCTGTTGGTACAGCAACTTGAGCCAGCCTTGGGAATAGAGGAAGCTGGTTTAGCTTCTTCCAAGCTGAAACGGCACACTGCTCTGCTTTTGGCTCATAGCTTGCATACAACTCCTTAGCGGCAGGCTCGTACTTGGAGTAGACAGATTTAGCCATCCCAGAAGCGGTTTCTACAACGCCAGCACGTCGAACCTCAGAGGCAAAAGCACGGGCCACAATGGGCGCTATTTGAGCAGCTGAAATCGCTTGGGCAGATACCTGTTTGACGACTGGTGGGACACGGCGGTCAAGCTCAGTCACCGACATGTCAACCTACGCAAAACGGTTCAATAGATATCGTCAGCTTTGAAGGAAGCTATAATGCAGAACATAATGACATTGAACTGCTAACCAAATTATTCTACCTAGAGTGTAAGCTTCAGCTCAAATTAGGAACTTAAACAAATAAAGACCATTCTACCAGATTCCAAACAGCTAGCAGATCATATTATCAGAACCCATTGTGAAAAAACCAAAAAAAAGTGATCTCCTTTAGAAGAACAACGCCACAAAACATAATGACATTGACCTCTCCTTACCAAAATTACCCAATATGATTAGAACCTACTGTCTAAATCTCATACGAAAATGCGTTCTTTTACAAGAATAACCCCTAAAAAGAACCAAAGATGGTAGAAAATCATCACAAGCTCTATGGTATTTTGCATCATATATGGCTAAGTAACTACAATCAACAGAGAGCTTCATCGTTCATCAACAAGAGGGAAAAAGCAACATACCTTCTGGTCCATGTATTTAAGGACCTCGACGGGGACGTCGTGGTATTTCTCGTACACCGGACCGACCACAGTCTTGACAGCTCCTTCAACGGATTCAACACCTGGCTTCAAAGGACCAGACTTGTCCTTTGCCTTTGCGTATACGAGAGCAAAGCGAACAATAGCTTCAACAGCAGCAGCTTGTACAAATTGCAAGTACTTCAACCTATCTTTCTCCTTTTGAGTCTGAAAATTTTAATAATTGAAGAATACATTTAGCCAACAAAATTTCTTTCGTTCTCAATTCTCTAAACCTGATTTTCTACATAAAATAAGACACTGATACAAACAACGATCTGCACAACAAACAACGTCTCAAATGTGCAATTACAGTCAAAAGCTTTATGGAGAGAGATTGAATTACAAATTGTTCCCTTATTTTCTCTGCTAATTATTGCCTAACCTGATGACTGATAAACAAGATGGGAATAGTAGACATGTGAACAAATGGTGATTTCATACCAATTTCCCGAAACAGGTTAAACAAAAATCACAAAATTGAACCAAAATCCTCAAAAAATACAATCACAAAAACGTACAATCAAGATTTTAAGACAAAAATAATAAATAAAATAGAGACATATATCTCCCGAAATCCATTGATACCAGAGGATTCCAGAATTCGTATATACCATTTCAAGTTTCGGCTGATGGAGATCTGTTTGAGCAGCCATGATGGTTGGAGTAATCGGTGCAAGAGATAATCAAAAAGGCGTTTCGTTTAGAAGAGAGGATTTTTGTGAAGAATTTTCAAATTGATCTGACCAACAAAACAAAGCAATGGTACAGAGAAATTGACGAACCCTAAGATTCATTTATATAAGAAGGAGATTCGCACGTGTGAAAACTATAATTGCGCGTGCAAGCGTGTGTCCTCATTGGGTCGGCTTATTCTATGGGCCGTTGACGACTTGTATGTTACGTAATTGGTATGTAGCTAAGAAAAGGTAATCATTAAACTATTTTAATTATTAAATGATACTAATGAAATTAAAACTTCATAAAATAAAAGAAGCTTCTAGAACTAGATATAAGACAAGAGGAATCTATTTTAGATTCTACTTCTTCTAGGACCTCTTCTTGGTGTTATGGGCCCAATAATTCTACAATTCAAAGATTCTATTTCATGTAAAATGAGCCCAATACAAATTACTCGGAACACAAATTGGGAGGCCACTTAAGTTTACCACCACGTATTTAAGTAATTAGTGAAAGCCATATTAACAGCCCAATAGTAACAGCCTTATCTAGGTAATTACTGAAGCCCATATTACAAATAGCAACAGGCCCAATAGAAACAATCTTATTTTAAGTAATTTATGAAGCCCATATTACGAGTAATGGCCCAATAGAAACATCAAACCAACGATACTTAGGTTGGTGAGCAGTTGTTGCATCACATCGGCAGTGTCGGTGATGGAGAAGAGACCAAAACAAAACTACATTCCGACAACAATATCGATCAAACATCTTATGAAGACACATTTATAGATTCCACTGTTAGTACTTGACACTTATTTATCAAACTTGATGGAAGCAAACCATTACGAATTCGACTTCGAGTATTATAATTTCAAACTCAATAATTTATACATTCAGAACAACGAACAATTATAGCAGAAACGAAGATTCGTGGAAAATTGATGAATAAACAAATAAGAAAATCTTTAGTAATGAGTGTGTTAGGCTGTGATGGTCCCTATCATTACACTAACAGCTATTAAAACGAATTTAATTCTGCTTTTATTAAAGTCTCTCATTATTTTTTACTTAATTAAGTAATTGGATTGTCCAAATATTACTCTATTCCAAAACCTCAGATTCAAAGTTTAATTAACGGTTAGATCATTTATAATTTGTTATACAACTCAAACCAAAGCACAGATCTCAAACACTTCTCGGACTAATAACTTTGAATTATTTATTTATATGAACAACAACAAAAAAAGAAGCAATTTTTTTGTTTCAAAATAAAGACTATAGTTTTCAATGTGTAAATCAAACCCATATATCCCGGAAAATAGAAATTAAAAAAGAAAAAAATAAAATCGAAGACACAAGAGAGAGGGGCAAAATAGGAAATTCAAGTGACTCATCTTTTCTTCAACGTCTGCACCTAGTAATGGCGCTACATCCACGACGGTAAGGATTGGCCTGAGCTCCACGTTGACAGTTGTAATACGAAGCACCACGACGTGAACAAGGTACACTGTTCCTCCTCATCGCACCATAGCTCACATACTTCTTCTGTGCTAAAATCCTTCGGCTGATTTCTGAATCGAACTCTATTTCTTCATCTTCAGCAATACAATCTGCAATCGATCCTTTGCATCCAGAGAAGAGCGATGAAGAAGATCCAGTTCTTACGAAATCTAACGAATCTCCGAAATCGCCGCTTGATTCAACGGCTGAGATTACGATCGCGAGGATCGCTATAACTGCGTAGATCGAGCGAGAGGTCATCTTCTTCTTAAATCCAAACCCTCTGGTTGAGCTAGAGTCTTTTGATTTCTCTTTAGTCGTCTTTGTGAATTTGTTTTTCTTTCTCTCTCTCTCTGAAACTTGATTCTGTACACAGCTGAATACAACAGGTTAAGCGTTGGTGTCTAGCTTCTTATAACCTAAGGAAATTATTAGAAAGGGCTTGATTATTGATATATTTACAAAACTGCCATTCTCTTTTATTTTCATTATTAAAAATTTTAAATCAGGTACGCGTTTATTTTTTGTTTATTAATTATAAAATTGTTTTTCAATCATAAAAATTTAATTGTCTAAGCTTTGAAATATTCGTTTGGTTAATTTGAAGTTTTAGATAATATGTTTACGTGCCTCCACGACTTTGAGTTATGAGGACGACTTCAAATCATATTGTAAATTACAACTATGTAATATAGGAATATTTATAAACATCCAAATTGTACATTAAATTAGTTTTGAATATTTCATTACAATGGACAAAATCTTCGTTGTATCATTTATTACAACGGAAATTAAAATGTCGTCAGAGAATAATAATTTACTATCACGTAAATGTTCCAAAAAATTCGTTTAATGATTATCCTTATATGATATATCAACTCTTAAAAGATAAATAATGGCATTATACGTAAATAATGGGTAAAAGCAGGGGTAGTAGCTGGTTTTGACCCGTTTGTCATTTTCCTTCAGGCTCTAGCGACCAAACGGAATGAAAATGAAGTATATATTTAGACGGCATCTACTTCAAAATCCATCCAACGTTCCGTTAATGTCGACGCACGTTTTCACCTCTCTCCGTTACTGAGTGTGAGTGAGTGAAAACGTGAAGACATGTAAGCGACTTTTCAAACTTGTTACTTCTTTATACATTCCATTTAGGCCTAGGCATTCGGATATTTGGGTCGGTTCTGATTACTACCCGTTCGGATTTGGGTATTTCGGATACACGATTTTGCTATCCATTTTGAAACCGAACATTATTCAGTTCGGGTCCTCTCGGGTCCGGATCGATTCGGGTATACATTTTCTATACCTATTTAAGAACCGAAACCATTTCGGTTCGGTTCCGATTCCGGTTCGGGTCCGGATATAGTATTGTAAAAAAAATCGAGTATATTATATACCTAAAAGTACCCAAAAAATTATGTACTCAAGTATAATTTCGGGTATTCGGGTATATTTTTGGGTATTCTGGTATTTTAAGTACCCAAATACCCGAAATATTTGAGTACCTGTTCAGATAATCGGGTACCCGTTCGGATATCGGGTAATACTCGGACCCGACCCGATATTCACAGGTCTCTATAGCAAGACTTGATGGTTACTTTTGCTTATACTCGAATTGGATCCGAACTTGAAATTTTGGATCAATTTTGGATCAATTTTTCGGATCCGGATAAAATGACCAGACCTAACTCCATTCATGCCTACCACTTTCTCTACCTAGGTTAACAATTCTTTTTCTTCAATTAAAAATGTCAACATGAAACAAGATTAGTTACAGTAGTAACATATACTTACACACTAAATAATATATGTGTTTCATAAATTACATGTGTAATATGTTGTTTCTCAAGATTTTAAGAACTTATTTACAAATCCTACAAGCCATAATTTTTCTATTTTCTGTTTTTCATTCATATAGTACCAAATATCATTTTTAGGTAGATCACAGATTTTTCTAACTTAAAAACGTGTAATTATAAAAATTTTATTAACTGAGAAAACAAATACAGTAAACAAATCAATTTATTAAATCCTTTATGGTGTATCACTATTATCTTTTAAAATCGAAATATTACAACATGTATTAATCTACATACCATGATTCACAAAACTTTTAATTCTTGTTAGGTGGGTAACGGATATATATATATATATCCAGATTTTTTAAAGATATCTATATTTATATTCGCCATTGTAATATATGTATCAAAAAATACAGATATCGGAATACAAATATCTATATTCGTATTCAAGTACAAAAAAAATTAAACATTCTTTTCCACTAAAAAGGTTCATTTTTTTTATTTTCTTTCAAAAATTAAATAAATAATGCTAAAAATTATTAAATAAAAAACAAATAATATATACAAATTAAAACAAACACTGTATTTTTAGAATTGAAACGTAAAAAATACAAAAAAAGATTTTTGTATCTATTTCTACTGAATATCAAAATTAACTATTCATATTTGTTTGGATTAGATTTCCGTTTTCGGATAAATTTTTAGATAGGGAGTAAAATTTTATTATTACTTTAAAGGAACTGAAAAAATGCTTTTACCCAAAATTTTAAAATAAAAGACCAACGGCTAGTTAGTGTTTATTACTTTTTTGCTCTACCGGAGTCGAAATTTTAACGGCGTTTAGAGAAAAGAGGCGGCGCGTAACGGAATGAAACCGTTAAGAAGAAAGTGGGACCCAATTCACAGATCATTAAGGACGGCGTTTGCGCGTTACGAAGTTCATCCCCAAAAGTAAAGCCAGCTGGCTTCTTTACCCGATTCTACTTGTTTTTCAATATTCTAATCAAATCTATAGCATCATCATCAACCTTTGCTTTTTTCCATTGTATTTTCATATTCTTCTGCTAGATTACTAACAATCATATGATAATTAGTGTTTATAAAAAGTATTAATGATTACAAAAACGACGATACATGTTTATATTTTGTCTTGGACGAGAGACATCTTATCAAGCAGAATAATTGATGGAACCGAAAACTCAAGAATGCATAACACAAAAGGCAAATCTACTTTCTTTTTCATATGAGGAAAACACGAATAAGATACCAATAATGATGATATCAACAACAACAAAAAAGACAAAGATTCCTAAGTTATGGAGAACCACTTTCTTATTTTACCAACTAGGCGAACCTTCTTTTTATAAAGAGGTGTCTTTAAATTAAAAGCAAAGAATATAGCCAAATCCCAAAGTTTGATATTTCTATAAAGTTTTAAAAAAGAAGAAACAGAATGTTACAATGGTCCCTTTCTTTGGACCGTTGAAAATGTATGAAGAGAGATAGAGTGGTTGGTGGTACCTTTTAATAAGATTATAATAACAGAAAAGAACGATGACTCATTTCATGAATTACCCTCTCTCAATAATTGGTTTGCCTTTACATAGTTTGACAAATTATATTTTTAAATAATTGGTTTGGCTTTAAACAAACCAATAGGCAAATGTTAGCGTTTTGCGTTAGCGTTTCAAACAATCATTTATGGACACTTATTTTATTGTGTCGGCAGAAAAACAAAGAGATAGTTATGTATGTGTAGATGCAAAGACTCAAGGTTTCTTGACATTTCAATGTTTATGGTAAGCTAGAAACAAAAAGCAAAGACGCAATAGACAAACATGACTGATAAGTGAGCAACAAAGCACGCGTGATTCAGAATTCAGTAGTTTTGCTAATAAAGGTTCAAGTTTTGAATGTAGTAGATGAAACACCTAACACTATACATATATCCATTTAGACTCTTAACCATTTTACTACTATTCTATTCGTGATACAGAAAGGCAAATGTATATGTTGAGGAATAAAGCAGAATCTTAATAATACCTTACTTTTACGTGTATGTGATGTCCAGTTTCCACGTTTCTTTCTTGTAAGGTAACCATGAAGAGGGTCTATGGCTCTGCGTAACTAATTAATTTCTCTAGTAACTGATTATAATTAAAATTAAATATTCGAACGATTGAGAGAGAAGAGTAGAGAACCTACAGTTGAATGTGATGAGCAAAACTCTGACTTGAGTTAGTAATCTTCATTGTGAGGTGTTGTTGCAGCGACACCATCGTCCTCATCCTCGTCCTCGTCTTCATCTTCGTTTGCATCTACCCAATTACTAGCATGGCGTTGGGAGAAAATTTGGTTGTTCTCTACTCGTGCTAAGGAACAAGTAACAGAGAAGTGACTACGTTTTAGGGATAGTAACAAGACAAGAAACCATTAGACTGTAACTACCTGAAAGTTCAGACCAAACTCGTGTATGAACAGATGGGTGCTCAGAGGCACTATTCCTACACCGTTCTTGAGGCTGTGATCCTACTTGTTCGGCAGCATTCGCACCTGTGGAGTTTGCTGCTTCAGGGGGTTCTGGCAGAATCCTACCTGAAGTTGAGAAACAAGCATTGTCGCAAGAACAAGTGTTGCATCAAAACTTGAGCTTGATTCATCGCCCAAGCCGAAGTTTGGAGCCATCAGTACTGGTCTAGTAACGAAGTACATATAATGAGCAGATAAGATAGAGACTACAGAACTAGTTTACCAGCAGCCAAAAAAAGAAACAATATGATGTTTAAATGGGTGATTAAAGTAGCACGTTTGATATGCATGTAAACCATTCATACACAAGAACCATAATTTAGAGATATTGGCCAGATTTAACTTGCAATTTGAATTTCGAAGATATCGAGTGTACACAGGAAGATTCTTTTATTAATCACAGGATGCAAAAGAAGTGATTCGTACTCGCCAGCTTTTTCAAAAAAAAAAAGATGAATGTCGGCTTCACAGCCCTCGCAGAACGAAAGAAACGCCTGAAATTTACTGAAAATATATAATCAAACAAACAAAAGGTGGATAAAAGTCAAACCAGGATTCAGGTGAAGAAATGTTATACCTTTAGTTCTTTCAAGGCAAATGTGATGTCAACAGGATCCCCTGCGTGAGTGTACTGCAAAAATTCTTCTGATGGATCTATCCATAGCTGAGTATGCAACAAAGAGTCATCATCTGCGGTTGGAAAAGAGAATTGTTAGCATCCTTGCATGGGGAACCTGACGAATCAAGTCTTACCATTATTTATAGTCCTAACCTTTGGTCGGATCCACATAGCTCCAGAACTCAACAGCTTTTCCACCTATTTCACTACCAACATCAGAGGGAGAAGAACTTTGGTCTGTAGCAATAATGGTAATCTCTTGGAGGGATGACTGGAAGTTTCCAAGCAACTTGCTCAGATTTCGAGGATTCACGACTAAGGTACTCGGAAATTTACCCCTATCAAGGGACAGGTGCTGTATGTCTGGTTCCACGTTGCATGTAATCCAATATGCTTTCTTCATACCTGTGCAAATGATTAAATAGAACGAATTAACATCATAATCATAGTCTCTTTCACGTAATCTGCAAACTGCTACTAGTTATGTAAGAAGAAGAGGAATCAAAAAATAGTTGAAAGTTAGAATATGCTACAACTAAGAGGCCTATAACATGCAACATCCAAGTTTACTCAGCATACTTCACAAAGTTAATAGAGAATGTGATCGGTGCAGACTGAAAGTTAAAATTCCCTGATCTTATTCATCAATGTCCAAGGTTATAAATAACCGGAGTTGTTACAAGGTAGTTCCACAAGATACCGGATACAAAAACAAGATTAACATAAATCTAAAATGTAGTAACAGATTATATCTTCTATTACCCTCCCTCAGTTGAAGCGTTGGGTTTCCTAACGGTTAAGCTAGACCGAAATTCATTAAACAGTGACGTTGGAAGACCCTTTGTGAAGATGTCTGCGTATTGGAGTGCGGAAGGAACATGTAGGACCTTGACTTCGCCAACAACGACCTTTTCATGCACAAAGTGGATGTCAAGCTCAATATGCTTTGTTCGTTGGTGTTGAACTGGATTGGTAACCAAGTAAACCGAGCTGATGTTGTCACAGTAGACAACCGATGTGTTTGTGATCTTGAGATGAAGCTCTAACAAGAGATTGCAAAGCCAGCTGAGCTCCGCAATTGCATTCGCTACTCCCTTGTATTCTGCCTCCGAGCTGGATCGTGAGACTGTGCGTTGTCTCTTTGCTGACCAAGACACGAGATTTGAACCAAGGTATACACAATAGCCGAAGGTTGAACGACGTGTGTCTGGACAGCCTCTCCAATCTGCATCTGAGTATGCTATAAGATTCTTTATGTTACCTTTCAGTAGTTGAAGACCATAATCTTTGGTTCTTTGAACGTAACGGAGAATTCTTTTTAATGCAGTTTGATGTGGAGCCCGAGGATCATGCATATACAAACATACTTGATGAACCGCATATGCAATGTCTGGACGTGTGAAGCTTAAGTATTGAAGTGCACTTGCTATGCTTCGGTATGTTGTTGGATCGGTTACTTGTTCTCCTGAAGCCGAAGACAGTTTTGATTTGAGGTCAACCGGTGTGGCACAAGGTTTGCAGTTAGTCATGCCTGCTCGTTAAGTATGTTTTGTGCATACACGTCTTGGCTCAAGAACAATCCAGCTGCGTTGAATTCTGCTTTCATATCGAGGAAGTGACTAAGCTTGCCCATGTCAGTCATTGGGAATTCGTCCTTGAGCTGGTGTATGATGTGGTTGAGTAGACTGGTTGTTGAAGCTGTCAAAATAATGTCGTCCACATAAAGGAGTATGTATGCCATCATGATCCTTTCCTGAAAATAAAGAGGGATGTGTCTGCTCTGCTTATCATGAACCCAATACTTATGAGGAATATTGCAAATCTGGCATTCCAACCCCGTGGTGCTTGTTTTAAGCCATAGATCGCCTTGTGAAGTTTGCAAACATGAGTGGGAAAGTTCTTGTTGACAAATCCAGGAGGTTGATGCATAAAGACTGTCTCTTCGAGTTCACCTTGTAGAAAAGCATATTTGACGTCTAACTAATGGATCGGCCAGTTCATAGCTAAAGCAATGGTTAGTATTGTTCGTATCGTAGCCGACTTGACGACGAGACTAAATGCCACCAGCCTTGCTTTGTGTCGTGTAAGTGCTCCATCTGCATTATATTTGTGCCTGAAAAGCCACATAGAACGAACAATATTAACGTTGGGAGGTCTAGGTACTAGACTCCAAGTCTTAGTCTTAATCATAGAATCATATTCATCAATCATTGACCGTTTCCAGTTTGGATCATTTAAAGCATGGTTGTGACCTTTAGAAAGAGGTGATGGTGTAGTGGTGAGAAGTGATACAATTTGTTTCGGTTTATGAACACCAGATTTGGATCTGGTCGTCATATAATGACGGGGAAGAGCTGGGACTGGCTGTGAGCGGGGTGTGTCAACAGTTTCTTGTGCCATTGACGGAAGGGATGGTGGTGACATTGGTGTTTGCAAAATTTGTTTAAAGACTAGGGAGGGTTCGGCATTTTGGTCAAGAAAAGTATACGATGAAACTTTTGGTGTGATCGGTTCTGCTGCTGGAAATTTGTCCTCATCAAAGTGAACATGACGGGAGAGAATTATTTTGTTGGTTTTGAGATCCAAGCAGCGATATCCCATATGGTGTGATGGGTATCCAAGAAATAAGCATGGTGTTGTTCTAGGAGAAAGTTTATGTAGGTGAGAATGGTTTATATTTGGGAAGCATAAACAGCCAAATACACGTAAATGTTCATAATTTGGTTGTTTGTGATGGAGCTTAGTGTAGGGTATTTGATTTTGAATAGCGGTGGAGGGAATGATGTTCAAAACGTGAGCTGCAACATGAAGGGCTTCAACCCAATAGGAAGGTGAAAGTCGAGCTTGAAAGAGGAGAGCTCGAATGGCATTATTTATTGTTCTTATCATTCTTTCAGACTTCCCATTTTGTTGGGATGTATGTGGGCAAGAGAACCGAACCTTGATCCCATGTTTATCAAAAAAATCATGAAATTGTCGGTTGTTATATTCTCCGCCATTGTCACATTGGAATTGTTGAATTTGAACCTTATATTGTGTCTCGATTTGAGCTGTGAAGTGTAGGAATTTTGAAAACACTTCACTTTTGCGTCGGAGAGGATAAATCCATAGATAATGTGTGTAATCATCTAAGAATAAAACATAATACTGAATTCCACTAATGCTTGGTAATGGCGAAGACCAAACATCGGAGTGGACAATTTCGAATGGTTTTGAACACAATTTTGAGAAGCAAAAAATGGCAATATTATTTGTTTTCCCAAATGACAAGACTCACAAGAACTCGGTATCTTGTATTTATTACATAAACTGGAATTTTTTATTTGTTTTCCCAAATGACAAGACTCACAAGAACTCGGTATCTTGTCTTTATTACATAAACTGGAATTGTTTAAAAAAATTGAACGAAGAACATAATGATTTGAGTGGCCGAGACGTTTGTGCAAAAGTGTTGGAGTGGAGGCCAAATAGAGCGGTGGATTTGGTGGCGGTTTTATTGAGAGTGGCTGGAAGTGAGTAAAGATCCCCGGAGCTGTTACATCGGAGAAGAACTGTTCGGGTTTAAAGATCCTTCACAGAAAATCCAAATGGGTCAAATTCAACACTACACCAATTATCTGTTGTAACTTACGAAAAAATATTAAATTTTTTACAATCTGTGGTGTAACCAGAACAAAATTAGTGAAAGCGGTCTAGTTTGTGTTTGAAGAGAGGTTGAGGCGACGCAGGAAACAAGGATTTTGGAACCATTGCCAACGATGACTAAATGTGAGATTTTATGATTAAGATTAGAGATGAGTGTACCTGCAGTGGAGGAGAGATGTGTCATGGCACCTGATTCCATTATCCAATTTGGATCTGTTAGTGTCTCTGTTGTGTTGTCGCTTGGCTATATCTCAGTGAGATGTGTTTGCTGTATTTGTCGTTCTTGAGGAAGATGACTTGGAGGGCGATATGGGCCGTGAGCATAAGGTGCCCAATTGCCATAGTAGTTGGGCCATGAGGGTGCTGGACCGGGCCATGATGGGGGTGGAGCAGCCCAATATGGTGGAGGAGCCTAATTGTAATTAGGTTGATTGCCGTAATTGCGTCCACCGCCTCCTCTGCGATTGTTACGCCTCTTTCGCGGTTGTTGTGGTTGTAATGTCGCGGCTGTTGATCGGGTTGATGTGATTGAGGCGGTGTTGATGAAGATGCAGCCACGGTGAGAGCTTTTGTGGAAGAAGAATGATCACTATGTATGGCAGTCACGCAGTGAGATTTTTTGAGACGAGTTTCTTCCATCTCCAGCATTGATTTGGCAACAACAAAGGTTGGAAACGGGTCTTTGTGTTTGATTACATTTATAATGTTATCAAATTTCTCATTGAGACCATTGAGAAAGTAAATGACAATTGTTCTTTCATTGACTGGAGCATCAACGTTGGTGAGAAGATCGGCTAGAGATTTGATCTTTTTACAGTATTCGTGGATCTCTCTCTT
>JAKUCM010005872.1:0-24884 GCA_023374145.1 Lepidium sativum
CATAACAATTGCGTGGGTTTATTCACTAACGTATTGAGTCCCCATTTCTGGAGTAGTACAGTAGTCACCAACAATTCCACATACTACAAAGATGAATAGGTGATTATTGTTGGTGAGCATAGTTAATGGAATATACGCTTACTCATCATGAAACCTAGTAGATATCTATTAAGGGAATAGAGGCTACTATTATGACTTCTATTAAATTCTTTTTATGCAACTACTACTCTTTATTGAGTTCATGTGCACATTAGAACTAGAAAAACAAATCAATGAGCAGTTGACATTTAGTTTAGAAGAACGCGTTAAGTCTATTAAAGCCAAACGCATTTACACATATTCTTGTTGTCTATATTATATAGGAATTTAACTAATAGTCCGGTCAGCTGTGATCCAATGTTAACAAAAAAAAGAAATAACAAAGCATTGATAAGCTATGATTTGTTGTATTAAAAGCTCCGTAAGTGTTCAACAATGTATGTTAGGTGGAGCAGAAAATTTAGAGGACAATGAAGAAAGATGAGATATATTGGAGATATTAGAGATAATAGGAAATATTCTTTTATAGTTTGTTAAAGTTATGTCAAGTAGATTTGATTCATCGAGATTTACCCCTAGTTGGGAGTCTCTTATTCTTGTATAAATAGTTTTGTATATGAATCAATAAAGTCAAGCAATTCAATACCTAATTCTACAACATAAAATCTTAAAATCTCACGTTCTTACGTTTTCCCACATTCTCCTCCATTCATACGAATATTTAATGGATCTAATTGCATTCATGAAACGTTATGAGTTTTTACTTATAATGAATTGTGATGATTAACTTCTCCTCATTACTTAAACGTTCAGCGATCAAACATTAATTTGGTTGCTGTCATGGCTCATAATATATATCTATTTATATAAGACATACTCAATGTATGCCAATTGACTTCTTCTAACGTGTGTTGCCTCGCAAACAAAAGATTTACCCACGTAAAAAGGATTTGACCGAATTATGATTTATTCAAGTACTTCTCTATTAAGTCCTTCACGATTGTTATCTTTAAGTTTTACAACCCGTTGAATCGCCTAAAGTCCTTGAACATGTAACGCTTAAAAACAATTATTAAAGGTTGTCCAACTTTTGAAACTAATATATATATATATATATATGAGTACTACAATCATAGACTCATAGTAAAGTGTTACTAAAATTCATTAAAAAGAACAACGAAAATATCTCAAGATTCTTGAAAAAAATAACAGATTACATTTGTTAATTGTATTTAAAATGAACCAAAAGTACTAGTAAATATAAAATTATACAAAATGGTAAAACATTGATGAAAAACAAAAAGAACAAGAGAAAATAATAGAAAAACAAATATTATTGCAATCAAGATTCATATTGATGAAACAACTTTAAGAAAAATTAATTGTAAGGAGCTTTGTAGACGTTTGGTGGAGGTGGAGAATTGTAAGACACCTTTGGAGATGGCGTGTAAAATGGTGGGGGTGGGGAGTTGTAAACATATGAAGGTGGTGGAGACTTGTAATTTACCTTGGGAGAAGGAGAGTAGAAAGTAGGTGGTGGGGAGTTATAGACATATGGTGGAGGAGGAAATTTGTAGATTACCTTTGGTGAAGGAGAGTAGTATGGTGGTGGGGCGGAGCTATAGACGTATGGTGGTGGTGGTGGAGATTTGTAGTCAACCTTTGGAGAAGGAGCATAGTATGGTGGTGGGGGAGAGTTGTAGAGTGGTGGTGGTGGATACTTGTAGACAATCTTTGGAGAAAGAGCATAATACGGTGGAGGTGGGGAGCTGTACATGTATGGTGGTGGTGGAGACTTGTACACAACCTTTGGAGAAGGAGCGTAGTACGGTGGGGGTGGGGAGCTGTACACGTATGGTGGTGGTGGAGGCTTGTAGTCAACCTTGGGAGAAGGAGCGTAATACGGTGGTGGTGGAGACTTGTAATCAACCTTAGGGGAAAGAGCGTAGTATGGTGGTGGCGGGGAGCTGTAGACATATGGTGGTGATGGAGACTTGTAGTCAATCTTTGGAGGAGGAGCATAATATGGTGATGGTGGGGAGCTGTAGACGTGTTGTGATGGTGGAGAGTTGTAGTCATCCTTGGGAGAAGGAGCGTAGTACGGTGGTGGAGGGGAGCTGTAAATGTATGGTGGTTGTGGAGACTTGTAATCAACCTTAGGGTAAGGAACGTAGTATGGTAATGGCGGGGAGCTGTAGACATATGGTGGTGGTGGAGACTTGTAGTCAACCTTGGGAGAAGGAGCGTAGTACGGTGGGGATGGGGAGCTGTACATGTATGGTGGTGGTGGAGACTTGAAGTCAACCTTTAGAGAAGGAGCGTAGTACGGTGGGGGTAGGGAGTTGTTCACGTATGGTGGTGGTGGAGACTTGTAGCCAACCTTGGGAGAAGGAGCGTAATACGATGGTGGAGGGGAGCTGTAGATGTATGGTGGTGGTGGAGACTTGTAGTCAACCTTTGGAGAAGGAGCATAGTACGAGGGGGGTGGGGAGCTATACAAGTATGGTGGTGGTGGAGACTTGTAGTCAACCTTGGGAGAAGGAGCGTAGTACGGTGGAGGTGGTGGTGGAGACTCGTAGTCAACCTTTGGAGAAGGAGCGTAGTATAGTGGGGGTGGGGAGCTGTACACGTATGGTGGTGGTGGAGACTTGTAGTCAACCTTGGGAGAAGGAGCGTTGTACGGTGGGGGTGGAAAGTTGTTCACGTATGGTGGTGGTGGAGATTTGTAGTCAACCTTTGGAGAAGGAGCGTAGTATGGTGGGGGTGGGGAGTTGTTCACGTATGGTGGTGGTGGAGACTTGTAGTCAACCTTTGGAGAAGGAGCATAGTACGGTGGGAGTGGGGAGTTGTAGACTGGTGGTGGAGGAGACTTGTAGTTAACCTTTGGAGAAGGAGCGTAGTATGGTGGGGGTGGGGAGCTGTACACGTATGGTGGTGGTGGAGATTTGTAGTCAACCTTTGGAGAAGGAGCGTAATACGGTGGTGGAGGGGAGCTGTAGAAGTATGGTGAAGGTGGAGACTTGTAGTCAACCCTTGGAGAATGAGCGTAGTATGGTGGGGGTGGGGAGTTGTACACGTATGGTGGTGGTGGAGACTTGTAGTTAATCTTTGGAGAAGGAGCATAATACGGTGGGGGTGGAGAGTTGTACACGTATGGTGGTGGTGGATAATTGTAGGCAACTTTGGGAGAAGGAGCGAAGTATGGTGGGGGTGGGGAGCTGTACACGTATGGTGGTGGTGGAGACTTGTAGTCAACCTTGGGAGAAGGAGCGTAGTACGGTGGGGGTGGGGAGTTGTACACTGGTGGTGGAGGAGACTTGTAGTCAACCTTTGGAGAAGGAGCGTAGTACGGTGGGGGGTGGGGAGCTGTACACATATGGTGGTGGTGGAGACTTGTAGTCAACCCTTGGAGAATGAGCGTAGTATGGTGAGGGTGTGGAGTTGTACACGTATGGTGGTGGTGGAGACTTGTAGTTAATCTTTGGAGAATGAGCGTAGTATGGTGGGGGTGGGGAGTTGTACACGTATGGTGGTGGTGGAGACTTGTAGTTAATCTTTGGAGAAGGAGCGTAATACGGTGGGGGGGGGAGAGTTGTACACGTATGGTGGTGGTGGAGAATTGTAGGCAACTTTGGGAGAAGGAGCGTAATACGGTGGTGGAGGGGAGCTGTAGAAATATGGTGGTGGTGGAGACTTATAGTTAACCTTTGGAGAAGGAGCATAGTATGGTGGGGGTGTGGAGCTGTACACGTATGGTGGTGGTGGAAACTTGTAGTCAACCTTTGGAGAAGTAGCGTAGTACGGTGGGGGTGGGGAGCTGTACGCGTATGGTGGTGGTGGAGACTTGTAGTTAACTTTAGGAGAAGGAGCGTAATAAGTTGGGGGTGGGGAATTGTAGACATATGGTGGTGGTGTTGACTTATAGTCTATTTTAGGAGAAGGAGCATAGAATGGTGGGGGTGGAGACTTGTAGCTAACCTTAGGAGAAGGAGAATAATATGGTGGTGGTGGAGACTTGTAGTTAACTTTAGGAGTAGGAGAATAATATGGTGGTGGAGGGCTGTACATGTATGGTGGTGGTGGCGACTTGTAACTTACTTTAGGGGAAGGAGAATTGTATGGTAGTGGTGGAGATGGAGGTGGTGTTTGAGGATATGAGTAAGGGTGCCCTGTGACTTTAGCCACGATGACACTCAATACCGCGACATAAGCTATGTAATTCCCTAACCCCATGGTTCTTGTGGATCTCATACCCGTCGCTACTCTTTTTATTTTCTGTTATGGTATTCTTAAACATGAACAGCCATTATATACTCCTTTGTCTGGTCTTAACATATGATATTGTCTTTCCTACTTGGCTTCGTGCGTGGCACTTTCAAATACATTTAGAGAACGTGCTAAGATGTTCGTTTGAACTTAGTGGCTTGTGGAGGATATGATATTTTATTAGATTCTCCTACAACCATCAAATTGTTTCATATTCCTTTGTGAAAAATGTATCGACCAATTAATCAGAAGAATCGGATAAGTGAGTTTGTGTGAGTTGTTAAGGTCTATTTCTGTAATTTTTTTCACCAAAACTGAATTTCATATAGGTGTGTAAATCCTGCGTGTTAGAGTTTATTGATTTTGTCGATTCAAATGTTTTGAAAGAAATACTAGTATAACCAAAAATAATTGTCTATTAAAAATCATGAATTAGCAGCTATAGTCATGATATATGTTCGAATACATCAACCTGACTACCTGATTAACGTAAAGTTTATTAATGTACCACATATACGTAATTAATTTAACATTACGGATCGTTGTGTTTATATGTTCATTTTGTTTCATAATATAATATTTTTACTTAAAACCACAAAAAATGTATAGAAACTGAGAGAGTTTATGAATATCTAAAATGTCTAATTGATAATTAAAGACCAAAAAGTTACCAATGGTTTTTTTCTTTCTATTATTAGTTAGGTAACGGAGAAAAGTATTTATTGCTATTTATATATTGTAACAGAAGAACTATATAATTCATTACAAATATCGTTGTATGAATGAATCTTAATGACTTTTTACAATATTAGTTCGTGCTACTTACTAGCCTAGTGTGTTTAATTTACATACAGTTTGATTGTTTCATTTACTTTATCAGTCTAAAAATTGGAGATATATGTCTCTTCACAATCAATATGACAATACATATATGGTTATAAATCAGTCTGTTATGTACTTGTTGTTATACAGGATTTCTTAGAGTAAAGCCGTCAATGTTATGAACAAGATATAAGAAGCAATTTTTATCCTAAAATTTAAACCATGTAAAAAGAAAAAAATATCATTTATAGACATATTTTTTGACATTCCAAAAGATCTAATATCATCTAAGAGCTTTTTTCATACTTATAAACATTAGTTGTAAATCTCTCGACCAAAAAAAAAATATTAGTTGTAAATCACTATAAGAGAACAGATGCATCAGCCCAAATGGGCTTGTGGGCATAACATAATATTGTTACATTTTTATATAAATGTATAATCAATGTTGGTTAAATTTTAAATTCTTTTGATAATAGATTTGAATGGAATTATAAAAAATCATCAAAATAATAACACATGAATTTACAAGAAATCTGTTGGAATCATTTTACCAGTAACCTCTTTTCATTAGTGAGAAAGAAATGAAGTTCGATCTTAGGACATATAAATTAATGGAAAAAGTCGTTACTTGATTAAATTGTGAGATAAATTGTAGAGGAGGAAGTAAGTTTGACAAAGTGGTTAATGTCCATATTCACAATCGTTTTCTATTTGAGGTTAGATAATTGTGTAATCTTTTGCGTAAGAAGGCTTAATTATGGATCCAGTTTTGTTGATTTAGTTGTTATTATAAAAAAATATGTAAGAAATGTTCGATGATAAAAAAATAAAAATGTTAGAGGTTTAGTTATAAAATACCCGACGATCTTTCATATTGGGGATATTTATTGAGTTCATTTGGATTATCCCGTTATCAAAAAAAAGGAAAAAGAAATAAAACGGAACTCTATACAATGTTATCCCTAAACTAGCAATATTTGTTTGTTTTCTTATATGTTGCTGAAGTATTCATATAACCCAAAACATAAAATTTCGTTACACTTCAATAAACTACAATATTTTATCTAGTGATGCATGCATACATTCCATAACAATTGCGTGGGTTTATTCACTAACGTATGAGTCCCCATTTCTGGAGTAGTACAGTAGTCACCAAAATTTCCACATAGTACAAAGATGAATAGGTGATTATTGTTGGTGAGCATAGTTAATGTCATATACGTTACTCATCATGAAACCTAGTAGATATCTATTAAGGCAATAGAGGCTACAGTTATGACTTCTATTAAATTCTTTTTATGGAACTACTACTCTTTATTGAGTTCATGTGCACATTAGAACGCTACGTTAGAAAAACAAATCAACGAGCAGTTGACATTTAGTTTAGAAGTAGACGGTAAGTCTATTAAAGTCAATGACAAACAAACAAGGCGGTAAGCTTTATCTGTCTCACTACAATAGATGCCATCGACGAACAATATAGTTGGTACTACATCTCGTGCAGTAGCTGTAACACAAAGTTGGAAAAATCTGGTTCCTCATTGTACTTCAACACGTGTCTAATATACAATAATGTCGGCCTCATCAGGTTTGCACACTATGCTTTCATTTGAAAAGGACATGTCCAACACAAATACAAACTAAACAACAAATAATTGTATCCAAATGGCTGTGTAGGTACTGCTTTGAAGTAAGGGTCCGTGACCACAACAAAGACACAACAACATTTGTGATTTTTGATCGTGAAGGGACAAACTTTGCAGGACGGAAAGCCTCTAAAATTATAAACGCATTCGTAGAGGTATATTCAATGCCCTTGCACCTCAAAAACCACATATACACCTTCCATACAAATAATAACCAAATTATGTTACATTTTTACCCAGGGAGATGATAATAATGAAGCACTAAAAACTAAAACTCCTGAAAGTTTAAAACACAATATTGGCCAAACTTGCAAATTCCAGATCAAAGTGTCAATGTACAACTTCCAAACTTCACGTCAAACTTTCACTGTCTCCCGTATTATTTCGAACGGTGTTGGCTTGAACGACGAAGCATCCGGAATAAACAACTGCATATTTGCTGACTGTGAAATTGTTTCCAAGGCTCGAAACACACATCTAGACGAAATCTTTGATGAAGACGTGAAGAACGAGAAGCGCCCCCGTCTAGACAACTAAACCAGCTTATTCACCTCACATTACAAGTTGTTTCTTTGATTTAATTTAAAATCATTCTCACTGTTACAAATTTTGTCAATTTCCTGTCCCTCCATACTATTTACAAGTTCCATCTTATTTCCTCTTTTTTGGTTTAACGTTGACTAATACGAGATCATCTTTCTATAAAATTACTGATCACTCAATATTCATTACTATCCAAATGTTGTGTTTTGTTGAATACGCAATACATTAATAAAGTCATTCCAAAGAGTTAAAGTGCTATATTAAATCTAACTCAAAAGAGTTATAAAAATGAACACGCTAAAAGTCTATGGTTTAAAACCATTACACCATTAAAAAGGTGTTAACTTAACGTACAAGCCACATTAAAGTGACTGCATGAAATATCCAATTCCACATACTCATACGAGTCCTTTTCCTGTTCTTTTCCTGCAATTTTCTTAAACTTTTTCACAACTTCTAAATTGTAATCCACATATATTTTGGTTGCTCCATTTAAATTCAAATACAGTTTATCTGCAATATCAGTCCTTTCTTTTAATTTCTAACAAAGAAATAAATAATACTACATCACCAAAAAAATAGCTCTTGCCATCAAACTTTTTCGGATTTCCTAACATGTACATACAATAACACATTTCTCCCCACCACACTTTTTATATTCTTTACGAAACTCAGATAACTGGTCATCCCAATGCGTAACTTAGACAATATCATTCCTTCCAAAACTACAAATAATAATATAGTAAAACTCCAACTTCATTGTGATTATATGATAATTTAAAATTACACACCTAACTTTTCCAACAAGAAAAGCATGACGATATTTAACACAACTTTGATTACACAAAAATATTGTTTATTTAATAAAATAAATTGTCCCTATTATATATCTAATAAGATCTATTACGCATGAGTTTAATTTATATGAAAAAGAAATTAGTTTAAGAAAAGCTAACTACTAAAAAAATAAGTTTAGAAATGGCATTAATATATATTTATTTAGTACAATCAATAGTTAATATGTAATCAAAATTACACATACACAAATAAGATGTCAAATGCATATGTGCATGTACACATATGTATGTTTTTTCCATTTTTATAGCTCGAAATAGGTGAATATATATAGTTTCAATAGAACATTAAACAACTTCATCATTGTAAATCAATCGATGTGTAATATGGACATTCAAAGGTTTTTCGAATTCGAATAAAAAAGATTAAGTTACATGTTATATAGTCTTTGGTCCATAAATATATTAAAAATGTAAAAAAAAAAACCTTTATTTTCAAGAAATTTTTTTAACAAAATCGAAATGGATTTAGATGATAAAAAGAGATGAAGAATTGGACGAAAAAGAAGAATATGCAACGTGGCAAAGTAGAGAAATAATTTTTGATCAAAATTTTCTATATTAAAATTTATAATTTATCTTCTGCTTTAGGTCACAAAAGTTGTTCTTTGTTCTATTAGTAACTATTATTAGAATATCTTATTTCTGAATTGAAAATTAAAAATTAATAGATCACTCTTGACTTTGAGTTAAAAATTTGTTATTCATAATATGATATCAAAATCGAAACCTGATCTAATTTTAAATCATATATGGATATTTAATCCTACAAACTTCACGTTTCAAATATCTATTTATGAGTGTTTAGGATTTATGTTAGAATATCATGCACTGAAAATGCAGAAACTTTTCAAGTTATAATAAAGGGACTATTAGTAATTGATTTTGTGTAAAAAACTCATCATTCCTAATTACTTTTTTTTATCTTTATCAATTTATATATGGGTATATTTAAAGACCTATAATAACATAAATTATAATATATTTTTTCAATCGACAACCATTTGATTTATACTGTAATTTTTAATTGAAGTTTAATAAGATTTGAACTCATTATTTAGTGTCAACCTAAATTATGGACAAACTAACTAGATCATATATTTCTTGACAAACTATAATTACTTTTTGAATATAATATAATTATATGAAATCAAATTTCTGTATAAAAAGTATGATGTTATCTTTTTAAATTAATTTACGTTATGGGGTCCAGCAGCCTTAATTTATTATGGATTAATCAAACTATGGTCCAAAACATGTATTCAATAGTCACTCATACATCAATTTTCACAATTTTTGTATACTATATAAAGTCCACTAAATTGCATGTATCTGATCTGAGTATGGTTTATTAGTTTATTTTACTAAGAAATAAAAGAAGACTTTTGGAAATTTCCGGATGTATGATATCTAATTGATGATAGTTTCAATGACTTTATTACCATTCGATAATTACAAATTATATATTTAATATATAAAATCACCACAATCCATATATATGATTTCTAATTTCATTCCTATAAAACACCGAAATCTTTAACTCCTACACTATAAAGAAAACGGTATACTTACGTTTATTTCTACATTTCTAACCTCTAATAAATGACACGCAATCAAATAACTTCTTTTGTAGGTGGCTGTGAAAAATGCTCACAATATGGTTCTACTCTTTCAAAACATGACTATGAATTTACGTCTAAGTAAAAGAAACCATCTCCATACTGATATATATGTAATATCCTATGCAATAAGTCAGAAACACACTAGGTCTATGCGGAAAGGAGTAATCGTATCAAAAAAAATGGTACATCCAAAAATGAAAACAAAACATAACTTGCACCCATTCGTATTTATGATTGTAAGTTTCAAAATTTTAGTAGACCATTAAACTACTTCGGCGTACTACATACACACTTACTTTTTCACTAATCTAATTTATATTTGTAGGTGGATGTGATAGATGTTCTGAATACGGTAATATTTAGATATTACAAACTAAGTAAACACCATTATCTGCTTGAAATTGAAAATATAATGTAAGCCTAAAAATACCTTATATTACATTGCAGTGAGGCGTAAAAAAGCACGGCTAATGAGACGTGCTATTATCCTATCAAAAAGATTATCGACACAAAACCAAAAAGGTTAGTCATCATTTACATTTAAATTACTTAAATAATTAATTACAAAATTAAATGCATGTTACCAACTTTCATTATTAACAATACAGCTAAAATGACCAAAGAAAATTGTATAGTACAATGCACTCATTGTAGTGCTTTGGTATAGTATTCATAAAGGAAAAAAATTGACGCCAAATCAATAATGCTCATTTCCTCGCTATGTTGTCAACAAGGCTGAGTGAAACTACCCCCTGTTAGAAAAACTCCATATTATCTAGAATATTTGCATACCAATAGTTCATCATTCCGCAAGTTAATACGAGTATACAACTCCTCCCTAGCCTTCACATCAATGGGAGCAAAAATTGATTATAGTGTCACATACGGACAAGGGCCACCATGTTTCAGAATACATGGGAAAAATTACCATCGCATAGGTTCATTGCTACCTATGCCAGGACAGTCACCACAATATCTACAAATGTATATCTTTGACTCTGACAATGAAGTCTCAAATCGTATGAATGCCATCTCCCAACATAATTCAAGAGAAAACATTGATCAAGCTATCATTGTAGGCTTGATAAAGATGTTAGATGAGCATAACTGTTTGTGTATGTTTTTCCAAAAAGATCGAGATTGGTACACAGCAAACAATGTTGAAAACCTAACAATGCGATTGGTTGGCCAAAAAAACAAAGGCAAGCAATATGATCTCCCACAAGTCAATGAAGTTGCAGGTTTGATTGTTGGAGATATAACAGCTACTCATAGAGATATACTCTTAAAATTACAATCAAGGCACTTGCAAACAATTGGTGAAGACCAACCTCTGATTATGAGTTTGCAATTTATGTTGTTGTTCCGGCATGGAGGATATGGATATCATACAGAAATCCCTCATGCGATCACGCATTTTGGTCAAAGCAAACGAACTTTTATTAGTATTTGTGAATACTATGCTTATCAAATCTAAACCGGGCTATAAGGAATACCAATTATTAAGGGAGGGCAATTATTCCAACAATATGTTGTTGATGTCTACACAGTAATTGAACAAGGAAAGACTTCGTTGGGGCAAAGAACAATCAAGACCAACTTATAGCTGATTTGTATAACAATGTCTTTGACGCAGTTTCTAAAGGTGATACTGAGGCTGTTAAAGTAGGGAAAAGAATTATATTTCCATCATGTTTTATAAGAGGACCAAGGTACATGATTGAAAAATACCATGATGCAATGGCAATTTACCGCACATATGGTAATCCAACTTTGGTCCATCATGATGACTGCCAACCCATATTGGGAAGAAATAGAAGACCATCTTGGAAACCTATGGAGGGGCATCAGGATATGATAGGCAGATATGAGTGTCGTGTATTCCATATGAAGCTTGAAGAATTGCTTAAAGATCTCGGAGAAGGAGCATTTTTCAATCCGTATATTTTCGGTATGCCAAAAATTACATTGAACTCTCTCTCCCTTCCCACACACAATTTCCTACTATACTTTTATTCCATCAACTCAATGAACCTTAGTCATTTTAATAACTAATGTGCTATTTCTTTTTCAACATTTCAGTGCTCCATATAACTGAGTTCCAATTACCTCATGCACATATCCTTCTCTGGTTAGATCAAACACCTAAAATCCCCCAAGCCAAATGATATTAATGCCATAATATCTGCTGAAATACCCAACAAAATAGAATATCCTTTGGGATATCAACTTGTGGACAAACACATGATGCACGGATCTTGTGGCAAGGACAAAACATCATCTCCTTGCATAAGTAACCAGGTATGTACAAAAAAAGTACCCACGTCCATTCAATGAGCTCACCTTAATTTATTCATCTGGATATATTATCTACCGTTGTCAAGAAGATAAGGCCAATAGTGTTAACAAAGGAGGAATAAAGTTAGACAATCGGTTTGTTATACCACATAATGTTGCAATTCTAAAGAAATATCAGGCACACATTAATGTGGAGTGGTGCAATATATCTAATGACATCAAATACCTTTTCAAGTACGTTACCAAAAGAGTGAATAAAGAGGCAATTTTAATTGAGAAAGGTACAACCATTGGAACCCATAATCAGGAGACCAAAACAGTGGGTAAAGCAAATAGATGAAATTCAAGAGTACCTTGATTGCCGATATTTATCTCCATGTGAAGCAATGTGGCGAACATTTGCATTCCACATACACAAAAGAATGCCATCAGTTCAAAAGTTGGTTATTCGTTTACTTGGAGAACAAAACAGTTGCTTATAAAGAAACATCTGATCTATTCAACGTCCTATCAAAACCTAATATTGAGAAGATTATGTTCCCAGAATGGATGGAGATGAATAAAACATTCAGAACATTCAAAAAGATTAACTTACATAGAATTTTCAACTCACTATGTATGGAACAGTGAGGGTAAAGTATGTCCTAAAAGAAAACAAGGTCTCTCTATTGGCAGGAATAGTGAACATCCACCCAACCGCTGGGGAGTTATATTATCTTAGAATTCTGGTAAATGTGGTTAAAGGGCCAACAAGCTTTGAGGATATCAAAACAGTTTATGGTGAAGCCAATGAAAATTTTAAACAAGCATGTTATGCTAGAGTTTACTAGACAATGATAAAGAATGGCATTATGCAATGGATGAAGCAAACCAATGGGCAACACCCATTTCAGTTCCGCCAATTATTTGTGCTTCTACTTATATATTGTGAGATCACAAATCCATTTGCCTTATGGACGCATTGCTGGGAAATCTATGTCAGAAGATATTCCTCACAAGCAACGCCGAGTCTTGGGATTTCAAAATTTGAATTTCACTGAAGTTGAACTGCACGAGTTACACTTTGATAGAAATTGAAATTCTTCTGCATCAACATGAAAAATCACCTCGCTGAGTACAAAGATCTCCCAAAGCTTGATTCAAAAATTTTGAAAGAATTAAGCAATAGTACGTGGAGACAAGAATTGCAATACAATAAATCAGAAGAAAAGTAGTAGAACATCAGAAATTGTACAACTTTCTGAACAATGATCAGAACAGAGTTTAGAAGCAATTTTACAGTCAGTCAATAGTAAGGTCGGTAAGCATTTTTCCTATATGGACATGAAGGAACTGGAGAAACATTTGTCTATAGGACAATTATCTCCAAATTAAGATCTGAAAGGAAAATTGTCCTCCCAGTAGCTTCATCTGGAATTGCAGCTTACTCTTACGCGGTGGAAGAACAGCCCATTCAAGATTTAAGATACCACTAAATCTCACTGAAGATTATGTTTGTGAAAACTAAGAAAGGAACAATGCTAGCAGAGCTACTAATGAAAACTGATTCAATTATATGGATGAAGCACCAATGTCACATAGACACACATTTGAAGCAGTTGATAGAACACTAAGAGACAGTCTTCGAATTCCCGAAGGAAGATGTTCTTCTTAGCGATCGGATTTGATCAAAAAGGCGTTTAAGCTTAAAAACTCTGAATATTTCATTAAAACTGAGAAGTGTGAACAACAAGAAGCAAAATTATAAAGATCCGTCACAAAAGATCGAATAACTAACATTTCCTTAAAGATAGGAATTCGATTTATTCAAACAATTGGAATTCAAAATAAAAGATTAAAATCTAACAACTTCCTCCTAAAGATGCGCCTGCATCACAAGCTCTTCATATCTTCCAAGTAAACTAGCATGTGATGTATGCATCACCTCCATAACTTGTTCAACGACGTTTGTAATGATCACACCAACTCCATCACCGGAAATCAATGTCACCAGTTGTAGTTTTTCATCATCGATCTAGGCATGTAAGAGCATCTCCAACAAGGAGATGCTCATATTAAGTTTTTTAAAATTAAAATATTATTATTTTTTATTTTAATTTATTTTTTTATTTAAATTTTAAATTAAAAAAAAATGTAATGTCCAATAGAAAGTTTATACGTGGTAAGAACCCATCTTTTAAAACTCTTATTTAAGAACTCCTCTCTCATAAGTTTCTTTAAAAATAATATTATTTTAAGTTTAAGAACGCCCTCCAAAAACCCTAATTGGAGGTGGTCTAAAGAGCATCTTTAACGCTAAAAGTGTTTAAAGGTTCTTAAAAAAAATTTTTTTTTTTTTTTTAAAAACAAATGAGCCAATCCGGGTTCGCCACGTGGCGAACCCGACTCTTAAAAATTCTCTTTTAAGAACCAGGGTTCGCCACGGATTGGCTCCTTTGTTTAGACTAAAAAAAAAATGAAAAAAATGGTTAGAGACACTACTTGCTCTAAGTCATAATCGGGTTTGCATTTGGACCTGATAGTGATTCTATTACCAAATTTCTCCGCAAGAGAAATTTATTAGCGAGATAACTTTGCTTCAATTTTGGCTCTCGAAGTCGGGAATCAAATTCTTCTGAATATGATCAAAAGGCAGAAGAGTTACAACACTTTTGAACGAAGGTTAAAGAAAAAAAATTTACAATGATTAAAAAATCATTTGAATTTGAGAATATTCATGAAAAATGTGGGATTTGTTTTTGTCGTGGAAGTTTCTAAGAATCCATTAAACTCCATTGCAAATAAAATCCACCAAATTCTAAATCATTTTTCAATAACACTTGATTTTAAGGAATTATGTCTAATTCTGGATTTTGTCAGGATTTTAAAATTTATTAAATTTGTTTGAAATACGTTGTTGAATAACACCCCTTTAATTTTTCAAAATTACAATACTAATTTTTATTGTCGAATAATATCATTTTACCTTTCATTTTTTTATTAAAAAAAAATATTGCTAAGTTGTCCATTAATGAGGGGTTCCACGTCACTAGAGAGCAAATCTATGAGAATTTCTGACTTCGTTGTACTTTAGTCATCACGTTTTGTAGATTTTTATTTCTTCTTTGTCGGCTTACTTATTCTCTTTGATGTAAGTTTATGTATTGTTCCATGTCCGATTAATATTTCTTTGTGTAGGTATACATCTCAAGAATTGTAGGTTTAATTTTGTTGTTATGTAGGTGTTCTTTTGCATGTTTTGTCAGTTTAATATTTCTTCGTTGTAGGTTTTTAATATCTTCGTTTGCATGATTAGGGTTTCATTGAAACCGAAAATTAGGGTTTCATTGAAATCGAAAATTAGGGTTTTGTTGAAATCGAAAAATCAGAGCTGGTTGTAATCTTAATGAAATCTAATATTTTCATGCTTAGTTGATTGGATTAAAATTTTGTTTTAAATGAATTAGAATTGCAATGATTAGGGTTTTATTGAAACCGAAAATTAGGGTTTCATTGAAATCAAAAATTAGGGTTTTGTTGAAAACTCCCTTCTGCCTTTGCACTCGAGGGCCAATCTCCGTCCCTGGGATTGGCTTTGGGCTTTTCCTGCGCAGCTTAGGTGGAAGGCGATTCAGGAACAGCTTCTATTAGTACACAATCTTTTTGAATATAGATCAGCAGCGGATGTTGCGACAGTCTATTTAGCTTTATAAAATTCATAAAAAAGATCCAAAGAAATAGGGAACCACTTGATATCGGGACTCCACATCCATCATCAACCTTGTCTAAAATGATGGATAACAAACTAGAAGCTTTCAGGCAAGAATGAGCTGCAACTGAGCATGAACAAGTCTCTGCTAACTCTAGAGCGGCTGAAAATTTGCAAGAAGCTCGAGATTACTACTCATCATCTTGTTCTAGTCAAAGGAGGCACATACGTGGACATGAAGAAAGAACAACTCCTAGGGATAATATGGCTGGGTTAAAGATCCGGATTCCTCCATTTCATGGTACTAATGATCCAGACACTTATTTGGATTGGGAGAAGAAGATTGAGCTCATCTTTAATTGTCAAGAGTACACAGAGGAAAACCGAGTCAAGATAGCAGCCACGGAGTTCCATGACTATGCTCTCAGCTGGTGGGATCAATTGGTCACTACTCGAAGACGTGTTGGAGACTTTCCAATTGATACATGGCGCCAAATGAAAGTACTTATGAGGAAAATGTTTGTTCCAAGTCATTACCACAGAGAGCTACAGTTCAAGTTGAGAAATCTGGTACAAGGTACCAAATCTGTGGAAGAATACTACAAGGAGATGGAAACTCTTATGGTTAGGGCATATATTCATGAGGATAGTGAGGCTACAATGTCCAGATTCATGGGAGGTCTTAACAGAGACATAATTGATCTTTTGGAGGTTCACCATTACGTGGAGTTGGAGGAATTGTTCCACAAGGCTGTTATGTTTGAAAAACAACTTAAGAGGGAAGGGAACTCGATCGAGCTATGGTTCCAACATATCGAGTTACACAAAAGACTCAAAGTTTGGTGTTAACAAGGATTTCAAATCAAGTTTCAAGACTGAGGAGAAGCTGTCTCATTTACAGGAATCTAAACCAAGTGTGTTCCAAAGAGTTTAAAGAACCAGCCAGTCTAACCTCAGAGCTAGAGACCTCAAGTGTTTTAAGTGTCATGGGTTAGGGCATTATGCAAGTGACTGCCCAAAAAATAGGGTAATGGTACTTCAAGCTGATGGAGAGTTCGAATCTGAGGAAGAAAAGCTTGAAGAGCTGACAAAATGTTGAGGTTGTAAAACCCACCAAAATGCCCCTCTTTTTGTGACAATAAGAGCTTTAAGTGTCATGACCAAGACTACAGAACAACAACAAAGGGAAAATTTGTTCCATACTCGGTGTGTGATCAATGATAAAGTGTGCAGTCTTATCATAGATGGAGGTAGCTGTACCAATGTTGGTAGCCAAACCATGGTTCAGAAGCTCGGTTTGACGGAAATGCCTCACCCAAGGCCGTATAAGTTGCAATGGCTGAATGATGAGGGTGAGCTTGTTGTGAGTAAGCAAGTTAAGGTGTCTTTGACTATTGGCAAGTATGAAGACGAAATTCTATGTGACATTGCACCTTTGGAAGCTAGTCACATCTTGTTAGGAAGACCATGGCTATCAGACCGGAGAGTTATTCATGATGGCTTCACAAACCGTCATAGTTTTGAGTACAAGGGCAGAAAGATTATCCTCACTCCAATGGCACCTCATGAGGTCTACCTAGATCAACTCAGCATGAAAAAGAAGCCACTGCAAAACCAGCCATCAAACAATCCAAGACAAGGACAAAAGGGAGTGAATCACCTAACCTTTTGATGGTTTCAAAAGAGAATTTTCTTAATCTAACTGAATTGGAACCGGCTGTGCCGAGTAGTATTCTTAATCTTTTGCAGGATTTTCAAGATGTCTATCCTGAAGATAATCCGCCGGGACTGCCACCAATTAGAGGCATTGAACATCAAATTGACTTTGTCCCCGGAGCTGTACTACCAAACAAACCAGCTTATCGAACCAACCCAACATAGACCAAAGAGCTTGAGACACAAGTAAATGAGCTCTTAGAGAAAGGATACATTCGAGAAAGCATGAGTCAATGTGCTGTACCGGTTCTTTTGGTGCCAAAGAAAGACGAAAGCTGGAGAAATGTGTGTTGATTGTCGTGCAATCAACAATATTACGGTGAAGTATCGACATCCTATACCTATATTAGATGACATGCTTGATGAATTATATGGGTCTAGTGTGTTCTCTAAGGTTGATTTGAAAAGTGGATATCATCAAATTAGGATGAAAGAAGGAGATGAGTGGAAAACTGCCTTTTAAACTAAGCAAAGATTATATGAGTGGTTAGTAATGCCATTTGGGCTAACCAATTCACCTAGTACATTCATGAGATTGATGAATTATGTGCTTAGAGCTTATATAGGCGTTTTTGTAGTTGTTTACTTTGATGACATTCTGACTTTTAGCAAGAACCTAGCTGAGCACGTTGGTCATCTTAGACTCGTATTGGAGGCTCTTAGGAAGGAAAAACTCTATGCTAATTTAAAGAAATGCACCTTTGGAACAGATAACCTTGTCTTTTTAGGGTTTTGTTGTGAGTGCAGATGGAGTTAAAGGTAGATGGAGAAAAGGTGAAAGCAATTCGTGAATGGCCAAGCCCCACGAACTTGAGTGAAGTGAGGAGTTTCCACGGCCTAGCTGGCTTCTATAGAAGATTTGTTAAGGATTTCAGCTCATTGGCGGCAACACTCACATAAGTTATCAAAAAAAGACGTTGGGTTTAAATGGGAACAAGCTCAAGAGAATGCATTTCAGAGCCTTAAAGAGAAGCTTACTAATGCTCCCTATCTTATCTCTTCTAGATTTTACTAAAACTTTTGAAATCGAATGTGATGCATCTGGAGTTGGTATTGGTGCTGTTCTTATGCAGGATAAGAAGCCTATAGCTTTTTTCAGTGAGAAGCTTCGAGGAGCTACTTTAAACTACCCAACATATGATAAAGAACTCTATGCATTGGTGAGGGCCTTACAAACGTGGCAGCATTACTTGTGGCCTAAAGAATTTTTCATTCATACAGATCATGAGTCTCTAAAGCACCTTAAAGGCCAGCACAAGCTCAATAAAAGGCATGCGCGATGGGTTGAGTTCATTGAAACATTTCCTTATGTGATCAGATATAAGAAAGGTAAAGATAATGTAGTTGATGATGCATTATCAAGAAGGTACACTCTCCACACTAGTCTTGAAGCTAAGTTACTCGATTTTGAACACATTAAATCTCAATATGTTTATGACTATGATTTTGAGAAGATCTTTGCAGCTTGTGAGAAGTTTGCTCATGGAAAGTATTATAGACATGATGGTTCCTCTTTTATAATAATCGTTTGTGTGTTCCTAACTCGCCTTTGAGAGAATTGTTTATAAGGTAAGCTCATGGAAGTGGTTTGATGGGCCATTTTGGGGTGTACAAAACTCTACAAGTAATGCAAGAACACTTCCATTGGCCTAACCTTAAGCGAGACATTGAGAGACATTGTGCTAGATGCACAACTTGTAAGTTGGCTAAAGCCAAATCACAACCTCACGGTTTGTACACACCTCTTCCTATTCCTTTGCATCCATGGCATGACATTTCTATGGACTTTGTTATGGGTTTGCCTAGGACTAGAACTGGTCGAGATTCTATATTTTTTGTGGTGGATCGGTTCTCTAAGATGTCACATTTTATTCCCTGTCATAATACTGATGATGCTATAAATGTTGGTAATTTGTTCTTTAGAGAAATTGTTAGGGTTGCATGGAATGCCTAAGTCTATAATGTCTGATCGAGACGTTAAGTTCCTTAACTACTTTTGGAAAACATTGTGGTCTAAGCTAGGAACTAAGCTTCTGTTCTCTACTACTTATCATCCTCAAACTGATGGACAAAACTGAAGCAGTTAATAGAACATTGTCTACACTTCTTAGAGCATTGATTAAGCGTAACCTTAAGGACTTGGGAGGACTGTTTGCCTCATGTTGAATTTTCATATAATCATGCTGTGCATTCTACTACTATATACTCTCCTTTCCAAATTGTTTATGGTTTTCAATCTTCTATCTCCATTGGATTTAATGCCTTTACCTTTGAGTGAAAGAGTTAGTATGGATGGTAAGAAAAAGGCTGAAGTAGTCAAGCGAATACATGAGCAAGCAAGGGGTTAATATTCAAGCCAAAACAGAAAAGTATGTTCGCCGAGCCAACAAGGGACGTAAGAAGGTGGTGTTTGAAGAAGGGCGATCTGGGGTTTGGATACATCTTAAGAAAGAAAGATTTCCTAATGAAAGAAAATCGAAGTTAATGCCAAGGGACCCTTTCAGATCACCAAAAAGATCAATGGCAACGCCTATCAATTAGACTTGAAAGGTAAGTATCCGGTTAGTAATAACTTTAATGCTGCTGACTTAGCTCCTTATGTTGCAGATGATGCGGATTTGAGGTCAAATCCTTCTCAAGAAGGAGGGGATGATATGAGAATGAACCAGCAGCTTGAACCGGAACAAGAAGAGCTTAGGGTACTTGGACTAGAGGAGCTAGAACAAGCAATGGACTTACCAAGTGGACCAATGTCAAGGAGCTAAGGCACAAAGACTTCAACAAGCCATTGGCACAATTCTTAATCAGGCTGAAAGCAACCTTAGCCCCCATAGCTAATCCAACCACATTGGTTGTGATTCAAGCTAGCTAAGGGTTGTCTAAGAGAGGTGCATACACTTGCACCCTTTTTCCTTCGTCTAGTTTTATCCCCATGAGTTTTCTAGACAAGGTTTTTAATGAGGCAATGTTGGATGCACTTATTAATCTATCCTCTTAGATAACATGCTGAAAGGAAGAAAGGGAAGACTATTTTCGACTAAGGCTTTCATTGGACTTCTTTTAGTCTTTTGTTTTATGTTTTGGGGTTTTTGTACTTTCAGCCCATTCTTTTCAAAAGCCCATTTTGTGGCTTAGCTTCCCTATAACTATGTTGAACACTAGTTCCTTTCATTTTTATCAAACATTTTATTCTAAAACTTTTCCCTCACTTGTTTGATGTGTATGGTGTGTAATATCCCATACAACTTGGATCTTTCCCTCTGTGTGTCATATCTTGGGTGAATTCAAGCTGAAGATCAAGAGTTCTTCATCCCTCTTGATAGTTTAAATCGATCCATAAAAAGCTCCAAAACGACTGTTCATCTTCACCATCGTATCTCCTTCATCCCTCAGCAGAATCCGCTCAAACTTTGTCACTAGTCTCATCGTCTAGTCTTTATTCCGCTACCAAAATTTCAGTTCAATCCGAGTTGTTTAGAGGTTGATTTCGTTCTTCACATCTAAACGTGACTTTTCGCTTTACAGTGATGCTCCTAACCCACTGTAGGAGTGTATCACTTCCATGAGGTGAGGGTTTTTTTCTTTCCACAACCCCCATTTTGATGTGGGTTATACGAACAAACTAGTTTGATGTAAGATCCCTTGCTTGGTTAGATGCTCTTGGAACGAGTTACTCATGTACTCTCCTCCCATTATCTGTTCTTAGTATCTTCATTTTGAGTTGAAATTATTAGATATATAATTCTCAAAAAATGTAAAGGCATCAAAGACTCTATCTTTTGATGGTATAAAAAGTTATCCATGTATTTTTGACTTTTCATCTATGAATGTGACAAAATATTTATGGTGATCTCTAGAGGAACAAGGGGAAGTCCAAACATCCGGATGTACACAGATCAAAGCAATTTTCATAGATAGTAGAGGACAAAGGATAAACCGATTTGCAATGTTTTCCCAAAATGCAAGCTTCACAATCGATATTATCAAACACAAAATTAGGCAACATAAGTTTCATAGCACGAGAATGAGGATGTCCAACTCTAGCATGCCAAACAAGATTACTAAGGCTACCAACAACCGAATTAGAAACAGCCGATTCTACTAAACCGAGATAAAAACTTAGGGTCTTCAAGAACGTAAAGCCCATTTTTCACTTTTTCTTGTCTAAGCAAGCTTTCGGTCTCAATATTTCCTCTTATAAAAGTTCACCTAATTTTAAGTACATTAAATAAAATAAAGGTTTTTTCTGGAAAAGAAAATTTATAAATGTGAATTCACATAGTAATTGTAGATCCGATAACTCGGTCAGGATATCCCAATCTAGACTCACACATAAATTCCTTTGTTTCGCACAGTACAAATCTATGTACCTACATTTCCTTCACCAAATATCTTTGTTACATTAAATGAGATTTTATCCTTTGACAATTTTGTTATTCTATATAAATCATGTTTATTTGGAAGAAAACAAGTCATATGGTGGCAAAATCTTCAATGTAGAATGCATCTTGCGTGTTTTACTATAATATAGCACGATATAATTTGTTTCAGTTATCTATGATATTGCAGTTAATTCAGTTATCTGTGATCTGAAATTACTCTTACAATTTAGGAAACATGCGGTATTAGAACCATTAATTCAATATTGGTTAAGTAAATTCTTGGTTCAATGTGGAGTCTAACCCATTCTCGGTTATTTCATCTTTCTTCTTTGGTTATGTTTGGTTCAATATATATATATAAAGAACAAATTGTATAATTTTAAGATTAACAGAGTAATGAAAACGTTTAGTTGATTGTTTTCTTCTTCCTCTTCTTCCTTAATCGAGCTCTGTTCTTTTATGGGAGGATTGCCCTCTTAACAATCTCAAATCTAACTCCAACATGGTATCAAGAGCGTTGAAGAATTCTTCAACATGGGAATTTTTCTTGCTTCCCGCTTCCCTCTTTTATCAGAGATCAAAGAGACTGAGCTTTCCCTGCTTAGTCTCATTCTGAAAGAAAGTTTCTTCGATTTCTTCATCGAACCTTTCTTCTTCCTTGTCCAATCTGGTTATTTCATCATATTGCTCTTCTTTGATTGTTTTCATTGTTAAAATCTTCGATTCTTTAATCAAGACTTCACAATGTTGAATCCTCGGAAAAAGGCGAGTTCCAAGTTCTTCAGCTTTGAATCGAAGGTCTGTTCGACAAGAAATGTTCAATCCACTTAAAAGCTCGAAGAAATGCAGAAATCGGATTCTACTATAGATTTGCAGAATCAATCGGTATCGGCTCCGAATGTGAATCCCTCGGCTGTCGCACAAAATCATATCTCTGTTCAACCTCAGGAATTGAATGGTGTTAATTCTCATCAAGAATCATCTTTTGATTTCGACAGGTATACAATATTTTCCCTTCTTCTTGACTGGTAGTGATAACCCAGGAATTTCCTTAGTCGCTGAAGTTTTAGATGGGACAAACTACAACACATGGAATCTTGCTATGACGATATCCCTAGATGCGAAAAACAAGCTGTGTTTTGTTGATGGCTCTCTTCCAAGACCAGAAGATAATCATCCCCACTTTCGCATATCGTCTAGATGTAACAGTATGGTGAAGGCATGGGTTTTAAACTTAGTGAATAAGCAGATATATGGAAGTATCTTGCGCTTCCAGATAGCTTCAGAAATATGGAAAGATTTGAATGGGGGCGATTTCAGGTTACAAATCTTCCACGAACCTTTCAGTTGTCTCAGCAGATTTGGTCCATCCAACAAGGGTCTATGGATCTACCTTCCTACTATACACGCTTCAAAACTCTATGGGATGATCTTGAATGCACAAAGTGCATCAAAACTTGCAAAAATTGTTCATGTTGCCGAGCCATCGCAGAGGAAAATGAGAATGCACGAGTGGTAAAATTTCTCTCGGGACTCAATGAATCATACAATGCTGCAAGGAGTCAAATTATCATGAAGAAGAGGCTCCCTGACATGTCTGGTGTGTACAATTTGATCGATCAAGATCATAATCAAAGGAGCATCCAATCAGTGTCACAATCCTCGGTTTTTCAAGTCTTGAGTAATCCGGCTGTTCAAACCTTCAACAAATGTAAACATCAAACCTTCTGTGGATGTCATAAGTCAGCTAAAGACTCTACCTAAGGACCAAATTGAAGGAGTTGTAGCATTCTTCAAGTAACAGATGAACATAGAGACAAGACTCGCACCCCTGCAGCTACAACCATCACTGCACTTCCTTGTATGGCCTTTTCTTTTTCTACAATCGTTTTTGTAGGATCGTTAAAGGCCACAGGTAGTGTTTTAACTCTTCTTCCTGGATTATTGATAGTGGTGCTACGCATCATGTTTCCCATGAAAAGAACTGCTTTGATAAATTGTCTTTGTTGTCCAATAGTTCTGTCACTCCTTCCCACCAGAATGTCTGTCACAATTGCAGGAGTTGGTCGTATCAAAGTTAATGAACATTTGTTTCTCAACAATGTTCTTTACATCCCGGATTTCAGATTGAACTTAATAGCTGTTAGCCAACTCACTAAAGATCTTAAATGTAGATTAATTTTTGATGAATTGACTTGCATTATACATGATCCTATCAGGAAGTGATGATTGGACAAACTGAACAGATTGGGAATCTATATCTACTAAACAAGTCGTTTATCTCACCCTGCCTACGACCTGGTTCCTTTTCTATTAACTCTGTTGCTAATACTAGTCTATGCATAGTCGGTTAGGTCACCCTTCTATTACTAAAACAAAATGTATAACTGATATGCTTGGTTTTCATAAAGGAAATAAAGAACATTTTCACCTGTGATATATGCCCTCTATCCAAACATAAACACCTACCTTTTAATTCACATAATAATATGTCTAGCAATGCTTTTGATCTAATTCACATGGATGTTTGGGGGGCCATTTTCTGTGGAAACTACTGATGGTTTTAGATATTTTTTAACTCTTGTTGATGATTATAGTAGATTCACTTGGGTATATCTAATGAAAACTAAGAATGAAAGTTTTAAGAATTTTTTTCAAGTTTTCTGTTCAATGGTCAAAACATAGTATGGTGTGCAGGTTCAGGGAGTTCGCTCAAATAATGCTTCAAAGCTACGTTTTGATGCTTTGTTTCGTTCCCTAGGCATTAGAGCTTACCACTCTTGCCCTGAGACGCCTGAGCAGAACTCAGTCGTGGAACGAAAACACCAGCACATATTAAACGTAGCTCAGTCACTTCTTTTCCGGAGCAATGTTCCTCTTGACTATTGGGGAGATTGTGTCTTAACCTCTGTGTTTCTTATCACAGGCTCCCAACTCCTCTCCTAAAAAATAAGTCCCCCTTTGAAGTTCTGAACAAGAAAGCACCAGAATACAAAGACTTGAAA
>JAKUCM010005873.1:0-32630 GCA_023374145.1 Lepidium sativum
GCTAGCTTGAAGGATCAAGCTCTAATTCATAACTATACAAAAGTAGTTCATGACGGGTTTAGCAATAGACATATCTTTGAGATTAATGCAAAATCATAATGTTGCAACTTATGACACTACTCTAAGTTGTCTTAGTACACTTTCTCATTTCAAAATGACATTATTTTGTCTTGCACCTATCTAAAAGAGATCACATGTGTAGAAGGATCAAATGAACATGGCTAGCCCTAAGAATCAAGATCTAATTCAAAACTATACAAAAGTAGTTCATGATGGGTTTACCAATAGACATATCTTCGAGATTAAGGCAAAATCATAATGTTGCGACCTATGACACTACTCTAAGTTGCCTTAGCACACTTTCTCATGTCAAAATGACATTATGTTGCGTTGCACTTAGGTAAAATAAATCACATGTCTAAAAGGATCATATAAATAAGGCTAGCTTCAAGGATCAAGCTCTACTTTATAACTGAACCAAAGTAGTTCGTGACAGGTTCACCAATAAACATATCTTCGAGATTAAGGCAAAATCATAATGTTGCGACCTATGACACTACTCTAAGTTGCCTTAGTACACTTTCTCATTTCAAAAAGAAATTATGTTGTGTTCCACTTAAGGTAAAAGAAATCACATGTGTAAAAAGATCATATGAACATGGCTAGCTTGAAGGATCAAGCTCTAATTCATAACTATACAAAAGTAGTTCATGACGGGTTTAGCAATAGACATATCTTTGAGATTAATGCAAAATCATAATGTTGCAACTTATGACACTACTCTAAGTTGTCTTAGTACACTTTCTCATTTCAAAATGACATTATTTTGTCTTGCACCTATCTAAAAGAGATCACATGTGTAGAAGGATCAAATGAACATGGCTAGCCCTAAGAATCAAGATCTAATTCAAAACTATACAAAAGTAGTTCATGATGGGTTTACCAATAGACATATCTTCGAGATTAAGGCAAAATCATAATGTTGCGACCTATGACACTACTCTAAGTTGCCTTAGCACACTTTCTCATGTCAAAATGACATTATGTTGCGTTGCACTTAGGTAAAATAAATCACATGTCTAAAAGGATCATATAAATAAGGCTAGCTTCAAGGATCAAGCTCTACTTTATAACTGAACCAAAGTAGTTCGTGACAGGTTCACCAATAAACATATCTTCGAGATTAAGGCAAAATCATAATGTTGCGACCTATGACACTACTCTAAGTTGACTTAGTACACTTTCCCATTTCAAACAGAAATTATGTTGTGTTCGACTTAAGGGAAAAGAAATCACATGTGTAAAAAGATCATATGGACATGGCTAGCTTGAAGGATCAAGCTCTAATTCATAACTATACAAAAGTAGTTCATGACGGGTTTAGCAATAGACATATCTTTGAGATTAATGCAAAATCATAATGTTGCAACTTATGACATTACTCTAAGTTGTCTTAGTACACTTTCTCATTTCAAAAAGAAATTATGTTGTGTTCCACTTAAGGTAAAAGAAATCACATGTGCAAAAAGATCATATGAACATGGCTAGCTTGAAGGATCAAGCTCTAATTCATAACTATACAAAAGTAGTTCATGACGGGTTTAGCAATAGACACATGTTTGAGATTAATGCAAAATCATAATGTTGCAACTTATGACACTATTCTAAGTTGTCTTAGTACACTTTCTCATTTCAAAATGACATTATTTTGTCTTGCACCTATCTAAAAGAGATCACATGTGTAGAAGGATCAAATGAACATGGCTAGCCCTAAGAATCAAGATCTAATTCAAAACTATACAAAAGTAGTTCATGATGGGTTTACCAATAGACATATCTTCTAGATTAAGGCAAAATCAAAATGTTGCGACCTATGACACTACTCTAAGTTGACTTAGTATACTTTCTCATGTCAAAATGACATTATGTTGTGTTCCACTTAAGGTAACAGAAATCACATGTGTAAAAAGATCATATGAACATGGCTAGCTTGAAGGATCAAGCTCTAATTCATAACTATACAAAAGTAGTTGATGACGGGTTTAGCAATAGACATATATTTGAGATTAATGCAAAATCATAATGTTGCAACTTATGACACTACTCTAAGTTGTCTTAGTACACTTTCTCATTTCAAAATGACATTATTTTGTCTTGCACCTATCTAAAAGAGATCACATGTGTAGAAGGATCAAATGAACATGGCTAGCCCTAAGAATCAAGATCTAATTCAAAACTATACAAAAGTAGTTCATGATGGGTTTACCAATAGACATATCTTCGAGATTAAGGCAAAATCATAATGTTGCGACCTATGACACTACTCTAAGTTGCCTTAGCACACTTTCTCATGTCAAAATGACATTATGTTGCGTTGCACTTAGGTAAAATAAATCACATGTCTAAAAGGATCATATAAATAAGGCTAGCTTCAAGGATCAAGCTCTACTCTATAACTGAACCAAAGTAGTCCGTGACAGGTTCACCAATAAACATATCTTCGAGATTAAGGCAAAATCATAATGTTGCGACCTATGACACTACTCTAAGTTGCCTTAGTACACTTTCTCATTTCAAAAAGAAATTATTTTGTGTTCCACTTAAGGTAAAAGAAATCACATGTGCAAAAAGATCATATGAACATGGCTAGCTTGAAGGATCAAGCTCTAATTCATAACTATACAAAAGTAGTTCATGACGGGTTTAGCAATAGACACATGTTTGAGATTAATGCAAAATCATAATGTTGCAACTTATGACACTACTCTAAGTTGTCTTAGTACACTTTCTCATTTCAAAATGACATTATTTTGTCTTGCACCTATCTAAAAGAGATCATATGTGTAGAAGGATCAAATGAACATGGCTACCCCTAAGAATCAAGATCTAATTCAAAACTATACAAAAGTAGTTCATGATGGGTTTACCAATAGACATATCTTCGAGATTAAGGCAAAATCATAATGTTGCGACCTATGACACTACTCTAAGTTGCCTTAGCACACTTTCTCATGTCAAAATGACATTATGTTGCGTTGCACTTAGGTAAAATAAATCACATGTCTAAAAGGATCATATAAATAAGGCTAGCTTCAAGGATCAAGCTCTACTCTATAACTGAACCAAAGTAGTCCGTGACAGGTTCACCAATAAACATATCTTCGAGATTAAGGCAAAATCATAATGTTGCGACCTATGACACTACTCTAAGTTGCCTTAGTACACTTTCTCATTTCAAAAAGAAATTATTTTGTGTTCCACTTAAGGTAAAAGAAATCACATGTGCAAAAAGATCATATGAACATGGCTAGCTTGAAGGATCAAGCTCTAATTCATAACTATACAAAAGTAGTTCATGACGGGTTTAGCAATAGACACATGTTTGAGATTAATGCAAAATCATAATGTTGCAACTTATGACACTATTCTAAGTTGTCTTAGTACACTTTCTCATTTCAAAATGACATTATTTTGTCTTGCACCTATCTAAAAGAGATCACATGTGTAGAATGATCAAATGAACATGGCTAGCCCTAAGAATCAAGATCTAATTCAAAACTATACAAAAGTAGTTCATGATGGGTTTACCAATAGACATATCTTCGAGATTAAGGCAAAATCATAATGTTGCGACCTATGACACTACTCTAAGTTGCCTTAGCACACTTTCTCATGTCAAAATGACATTATGTTGCGTTGCACTTAGGTAAAATAAATCACATGTCTAAAAGGATCATATAAATAAGGCTAGCTTCAAGGATCAAGCTCTACTCTATAACTGAACCAAAGTAGTTCGTTACAGGTTCACCAATAAACATATCTTCGAGATTAAGGCAAAATCATAATGTTGCGACCTATGACACTACTCTAAGTTGACTTAGTACACTTTCCCATTTCAAACAGAAATTATGTTGTGTTCGACTTAAGGGAAAAGAAATCACATGTGTAAAAAGATCATATGGACATGGCTAGCTTGAAGGATCAAGCTCTAATTCATAACTATACAAAAGTAGTTCATGACGGGTTTAGCAATAGACATATCTTTGAGATTAATGCAAAATCATAATGTTGCAACTTATGACATTACTCTAAGTTGTCTTAGTACACTTTCTCATTTCAAAAAGAAATTATGTTGTGTTCCACTTAAGGTAAAAGAAATCACATGTGCAAAAAGATCATATGAACATGGCTAGCTTGAAGGATCAAGCTCTAATTCATAACTATACAAAAGTAGTTCATGACGGGTTTAGCAATAGACACATGTTTGAGATTAATGCAAAATCATAATGTTGCAACTTATGACACTATTCTAAGTTGTCTTAGTACACTTTCTCATTTCAAAATGACATTATTTTGTCTTGCACCTATCTAAAAGAGATCACATGTGTAGAAGGATCAAATGAACATGGCTAGCCCTAAGAATCAAGATCTAATTCAAAACTATACAAAAGTAGTTCATGATGGGTTTACCAATAGACATATCTTCTAGATTAAGGCAAAATCAAAATGTTGCGACCTATGACACTACTCTAAGTTGACTTAGTATACTTTCTCATGTCAAAATGACATTATGTTGTGTTCCACTTAAGGTAACAGAAATCACATGTGTAAAAAGATCATATGAACATGGCTAGCTTGAAGGATCAAGCTCTAATTCATAACTATACAAAAGTAGTTGATGACGGGTTTAGCAATAGACATATATTTGAGATTAATGCAAAATCATAATGTTGCAACTTATGACACTACTCTAAGTTGTCTTAGTACACTTTCTCATTTCAAAATGACATTATTTTGTCTTGCACCTATCTAAAAGAGATCACATGTGTAGAAGGATCAAATGAACATGGCTAGCCCTAAGAATCAAGATCTAATTCAAAACTATACAAAAGTAGTTCATGATGGGTTTACCAATAGACATATCTTCAAGATTAAGGCAAAATCATAATGTTGCGACCTATGACACTACTCTAAGTTGCGTTAGCACACTTTCTCATGTCAAAATGACATTATGTTGCGTTGCACTTAGGTAAAATAAATCACATGTCAAAAAGGATCATATAAATAAGGCTAGCTTCAAGGATCAAGCTCTACTTTATAACTGAACCAAAGTAGTTCGTGACAGGTTCACCAATAAACATATCTTCGAGATTAAGGCAAAATCATAATGTTGCGACCTATGACACTACTCTAAGTTGCCTTAGTACACTTTCTCATTTCAAAAAGAAATTATGTTGTGTTCCACTTAAGGTAAAAGAAATCACATGTGTAAAAAGATCATATGAACATGGCTAGCTTGAAGGATCAAGCTCTAATTCATAACTATACAAAAGTAGTGCATGACGGGTTTAGCAATAGACATATCTTTGAGATTAATGCAAAATCATAATGTTGCAACTTATGACACTACTCTAAGTTGTCTTAGTACACTTTCTCATTTCAAAATGACATTATTTTGTCTTGCACCTATCTAAAAGAGATCACATGTGTAGAATGATCAAATGAACATGGCTAGCCCTAAGAATCAAGATCTTATTCAAAACTATACAAAAGTAGTTCATGATGGGTTTACCAATAGACATATCTTCGAGATTAAGGCAAAATCATAATGTTGCGACCTATGACACTACTCTAAGTTGCCTTAGCACACTTTCTCATGTCAAAATGACATTATGTTGCGTTGCACTTAGGTAAAATAAATCACATGTCTAAAAGGATCATATAAATAAGGCTAGCTTCAAGGATCAAGCTCTAATTCATAACTATACAAAAGTAGTTGATGATGGGTTTAGCAATAGACATATCTTTGAGATTAATGCAAAATCATAATGTTGCAACTTATGACACTACTCTAAGTTGTCTTAGTACACTTTCTCATTTCAAAATGACATTATTTTGTCTTGCACCTATCTAAAAGAGATCACATGTGTAGAAGGATCAAATGAACATGGCTAGCCCTAAGAATCAAGATCTAATTCAAAACTATACAAAAGTAGTTCATGATGGGTTTACCAGTAGACATATCTTCGAGATTAAGGCAAAATAATAATGTTGCGACCTATGACACTACTCTAAGTTGCCTGCACACTTTCTCATGTCAAAATGACATTATGTTGCGTTGCACTTAGGTAAAATAAATCACATGTCTAAAAGGATCAAATAAATAAGGCTAGCTTCAAGGATCAAGCTGTACTTTATAACTGAACCAAAGTAGTTCGTGACTGGTTCACCAATAAACATATCTTCGAGATTAAGGCAAAATCATAATGTTGCGACCTATGACACTACTCTAAGTTGCCTTAGTACACTTTCTCATTTCAAAAAGAAATTATGTTGGGTTCCACTTAAGGTAAAAGAAATCACATGTGTAAAAAGATCATATGAACATGGCTAGCTTGAAGGATCAAGCTCTAATTCATAACTATACAAAAGTAGTTCATGACGGGTTTAGCAATAGACATATCTTTGATATTAATGCTAAATCATAATTTTGCAACTTATGACACTACTCTAAGTTGTCTTAGTACACTTTCTCATTTCAAAATGACATTATTTTGTCTTGTACCTATCTAAAAGAGATCACATGTGTAGAAGGATCAAATGAACATGGGCTAGCCCTAAGAATCAAGATCTAATTCAAAACTATACAAAAGTAGTTCATGATGGGTTTACCAATAGACATATCTTCGAGATTAAGGCAAAATCATAACGTTGCGACCTATGACACTACTCTAAGTTGCCTTAGCACACTTTCTCATGTCAAAATGACATTATGTTGCGTTGCACTTAGGTAAAATAAATCACATGTCTAAAAGGATCAAATAAATAAGGCTAGCTTCAAGGATCAAGCTGTACTTTATAACTGAACCAAAGTAGTTCGTGACAGGTTCACCAATAAACATATCTTCGAGATTAAGGCAAAATCATAATGTTGCAACTTATGACACTACTCTAAGTTGTCTTAGTACACTTTCTCATTTCAAAATGACATTATTTTGTCTTGCACCTATCTAAAAGAGATCACATGTGTAGAAGGATCAAATGAACATGGCTAGCCTAAGAATCAAGATCTAATTCAAAACTATACAAAGTAGTTCATGATGGGTTTACCAATAGACATATCTTCGAGATTAAGGCAAAATCATAATGTTGCGACCTATGACACTACTCTAAGTTGCCTTAGCACACTTTCTCATGTCAAAATGACATTTTGTTGCGTTGCACTTAGGTAAAATAAATCACATGTCTAAAAGGATCATATAAATAAGGCTAGCTTCAAGGATCAAGCTCTACTTTCATAACTGAACCAAAGTAGTTCGTGACAGGTTCACCAAGAAACATATCTTCGAGAGTTCATAGGCAAAATCATAATGTTGCGACCTATGACACTACTCTAAGTTGACTTAGTACACTTTCCCATTTCAAACAGAAATTATGTTGTGTTCGACTTAAGGGAAAAGAAATCACATGTGTAAAAAGATCATATGGACATGGCTAGCTTGAAGGATCAAGCTCTAATTCATAACTATACAAAAGTAGTTCATGACGGGTTTAGCAATAGACATATCTTTGAGATTAATGCAAAATCATAATGTTGCAACTTATGACATTACTCTAAGTTGTCTTAGTACACTTTCTCATTTCAAAAAGAAATTATGTTGTGTTCCACTTAAGGTAAAAGAAATCACATGTGCAAAAAGATCATATGAACATGGCTAGCTTGAAGGATCAAGCTCTAATTCATAACTATACAAAAGTAGTTCATGACGGGTTTAGCAATAGACACATGTTTGAGATTAATGCAAAATCATAATGTTGCAACTTATGACACTATTCTAAGTTGTCTTAGTACACTTTCTCATTTCAAAATGACATTATTTTGTCTTGCACCTATCTAAAAGAGATCACATGTGTAGAAGGATCAAATGAACATGGCTAGCCCTAAGAATCAAGATCTAATTCAAAACTATACAAAAGTAGTTCATGATGGGTTTACCAATAAACATATCTTCTAGATTAAGGCAAAATCAAAATGTTGCGACCTATGACACTACTCTAAGTTGACTTAGTATACTTTCTCATGTCAAAATGACATTATGTTGTGTTCCACTTAAGGTAACAGAAATCACATGTGTAAAAAGATCATATGAACATGGCTAGCTTGAAGGATCAAGCTCTAATTCATAACTATACAAAAGTAGTTGATGATGGGTTTAGCAATAGACATATCTTTGAGATTAATGCAAAATCATAATGTTGCAACTTATGACACTACTCTAAGTTGTCTTAGTACACTTTCTCATTTCAAAATGACATTATTTTGTCTTGCACCTATCTAAAAGAGATCACATGTGTAGAAGGATCAAATGAACATGGCTAGCCCTAAGAATCAAGATCTAATTCAAAACTATACAAAAGTAGTTCATGATGGGTTTACCAGTAGACATATCTTCGAGATTAAGGCAAAATAATAATGTTGCGACCTATGACACTACTCTAAGTTGCCTTAGTATACTTTCTCATGTCAAAATGACATTATGTTGTGTTCCACTTAAGGTAACAGAAATCACATGTGTAAAAAGATCATATGAACATGGCTAGCTTGAAGGATCAAGCTCTAATTCATAACTATACAAAAGTAGTGCATGACGGGTTTAGCAATAGACATATATTTGAGATTAATGCAAAATCATAATGTTGCAACTTATGACACTACTCTAAGTTGTCTTAGTACACTTTCTCATTTCAAAATGACATTATTTTGTCTTGCACCTATCTAAAAGAGATCACATGTGTAGAAGGATCAAATGAACATGGCTAGCCCTAAGAATCAAGATCTAATTCAAAACTATACAAAAGTAGTTCATTATGGGTTTACCAATAGACATATCTTCGAGATTAAGGCAAAATCATAATGTTGCGACCTATGACACTACTCTAAGTTGCGTTAGCACACTTTCTCATGTCAAAATGACATTATGTTGCGTTGCACTTAGGTAAAATAAATCACATGTCAAAAAGGATCATATAAATAAGGCTAGCTTCAAGGATCAAGCTCTACTTTATAACTGAACCAAAGTAGTTCGTGACAGGTTCACCAATACACATATCTTCGAGATTAAGGCAAAATCATAATGTTGCGACCTATGACACTACTCTAAGTTGCCTTAGTACACTTTCTCATTTCAAAAAGAAATTATGTTGTGTTCCACTTAAGGTAAAAGAAATCACATGTGTAAAAAGATCATATGAACATGGCTAGCTTGAAGGATCAAGCTCTAATTCATAACTATACAAAAGTAGTGCATGACGGGTTTAGCAATAGACATATCTTTGAGATTAATGCAAAATCATAATGTTGCAACTTATGACACTACTCTAAGTTGTCTTAGTACACTTTCTCATTTCAAAATGACATTATTTTGTCTTGCACCTATCTAAAAGAGATCACATGTGTAGAATGATCAAATGAACATGGCTAGCCCTAAGAATCAAGATCTTATTCAAAACTATACAAAAGTAGTTCATGATGGGTTTACCAATAGACATATCTTCGAGATTAAGGCAAAATCATAATGTTGCGACCTATGACACTACTCTAAGTTGCCTTAGCACACTTTCTCATGTCAAAATGACATTATGTTGCGTTGCACTTAGGTAAAATAAATCACATGTGTAAAAGGATCATATAAATAAGGCTAGCTTCAAGGATCAAGCTCTAATTCATAACTATACAAAAGTAGTTGATGATGGGTTTAGCAATAGACATATCTTTGAGATTAATGCAAAATCATAATGTTGCAACTTATGACACTACTCTAAGTTGTCTTAGTACACTTTCTCATTTCAAAATGACATTGTTTTGTCTTGCACCTATCTAAAAGAGATCACATGTGTAGAAGGATCAAATGAACATGGCTAGCCCTAAGAATCAAGATCTAATTCAAAACTATACAAAAGTAGTTCATGATGGGTTTACCAGTAGACATATCTTCGAGATTAAGGCAAAATAATAATGTTGCGACCTATGACACTACTCTAAGTTGCCTTAGTATACTTTCTCATGTCAAAATGACATTATTTTGTGTTCCACTTAAGGTAACAGAAATCACATGTGTAAAAAGATCATATGAACATGGCTAGCTTGAAGGATCAAGCTCTAATTCATAACTATACAAAAGTAGTTGATGACGGGTTTAGCAATAGACATATATTTGAGATTAATGCAAAATCATAATGTTGCAACTTATGACACTACTCTAAGTTGTCTTAGTACACTTTCTCATTTCAAAATGACATTATTTTGTCTTGCACCTATCTAAAAGAGATCACATGTGTAGAAGGATCAAATGAACATGGCTAGCCCTAAGAATCAAGATCTAATTCAAAACTATACAAAAGTAGTTCATGATGGGTTTACCAATAGACATATCTTCGAGATTAAGGCAAAATCATAATGTTGCGACCTATGACACTACTCTAAGTTGCGTTAGCACACTTTCTCATGTCAAAATGACATTATGTTGCGTTGCACTTAGGTAAAATAAATCACATGTCAAAAAGGATCATATAAATAAGGCTAGCTTCAAGGATCAAGCTCTACTTTATAACTGAACCAAAGTAGTTCGTGACAGGTTCACCAATAAACATATCTTCGAGATTAAGGCAAAATCATAATGTTGCGACCTATGAAGCTACTCTAAGTTGCCTTAGTACACTTTCTCATTTCAAAAAGAAATTATGTTGTGTTCCACTTAAGGTAAAAGAAATCACATGTGTAAAAAGATCATATGAACATGGCTAGCTTGAAGGATCAAGCTCTAATTCATAACTATACAAAAGTAGTGCATGACGGGTTTAGCAATAGACATATCTTTGAGATTAATGCAAAATCATAATGTTGCAACTTATGACACTACTCTAAGTTGTCTTAGTACACTTTCTCATTTCAAAATGACATTATTTTGTCTTGCACCTATCTAAAAGAGATCACATGTGTAGAATGATCAAATGAACATGGCTAGCCCTAAGAATCAAGATCTTATTCAAAACTATACAAAAGTAGTTCATGATGGGTTTACCAATAGACATATCTTCGAGATTAAGGCAAAATCATAATGTTGCGACCTATGACACTACTCTAAGTTGCCTTAGCACACTTTCTCATGTCAAAATGACATTATGTTGCGTTGCACTTAGGTAAAATAAATCACATGTGTAAAAGGATCATATAAATAAGGCTAGCTTCAAGGATCAAGCTCTAATTCATAACTATACAAAAGTAGTTGATGATGGGTTTAGCAATAGACATATCTTTGAGATTAATGCAAAATCATAATGTTGCAACTTATGACACTACTCTAAGTTGTCTTAGTACACTTTCTCATTTCAAAATGACATTATTTTGTCTTGCACCTATCTAAAAGAGATCACATGTGTAGAAGGATCAAATGAACATGGCTAGCCCTAAGAATCAAGATCTAATTCAAAACTATACAAAAGTAGTTCATGATGGGTTTACCAGTAGACATATCTTCGAGATTAAGGCAAAATAATAATGTTGCGACCTATGACACTACTCTAAGTTGCCTTAGTATACTTTCTCATGTCAAAATGACATTATTTTGTGTTCCACTTAAGGTAACAGAAATCACATGTGTAAAAAGATCATATGAACATGGCTAGCTTGAAGGATCAAGCTCTAATTCATAACTATACAAAAGTAGTTCATGACGGGTTTAGCAATAGACATATATTTGAGATTAATGCAAAATCATAATGTTGCAACTTATGACACTACTCTAAGTTGTCTTAGTACACTTTCTCATTTCAAAATGACATTATTTTGTCTTGCACCTATCTAAAAGAGATCACATGTGTAGAAGGATCAAATGAACATGGCTAGCCCTAAGAATCAAGATCTAATTCAAAACTATACAAAAGTAGTTCATGATGGGTTTACCAATAGACATATCTTCGAGATTAAGGCAAAATCATAATGTTGCGACCTATGACACTACTCTAAGTTGCGTTAGCACACTTTCTCATGTCAAAATGACATTATGTTGCGTTGCACTTAGGTAAAATAAATCACATGTCAAAAAGGATCATATAAATAAGGCTAGCTTCAAGGATCAAGCTCTACTTTATAACTGAACCAAAGTAGTTCGTGACAGGTTCACCAATAAACATATCTTCGAGATTAAGGCAAAATCATAATGTTGCGACCTATGACACTACTCTAAGTTGCCTTAGTACACTTTCTCATTTCAAAAAGAAATTATGTTGTGTTCCACTTAAGGTAAAAGAAATCACATGTGTAAAAAGATCATATGAACATGGCTAGCTTGAAGGATCAAGCTCTAATTCATAACTATACAAAAGTAGTGCATGACGGGTTTAGCAATAGACATATCTTTGAGATTAATGCAAAATCATAATGTTGCAACTTATGACACTACTCTAAGTTGTCTTAGTACACTTTCTCATTTCAAAATGACATTATTTTGTCTTGCACCTATCTAAAAGAGATCACATGTGTAGAATGATCAAATGAACATGGCTAGCCCTAAGAATCAAGATCTTATTCAAAACTATACAAAAGTAGTTCATGATGGGTTTACCAATAGACATATCTTCGAGATTAAGGCAAAATCATAATGTTGCGACCTATGACACTACTCTAAGTTGCCTTAGCACACTTTCTCATGTCAAAATGACATTATGTTGCGTTGCACTTAGGTAAAATAAATCACATGTGTAAAAGGATCATATAAATAAGGCTAGCTTCAAGGATCAAGCTCTAATTCATAACTATACAAAAGTAGTTGATGATGGGTTTAGCAATAGACATATCTTTGAGATTAATGCAAAATCATAATGTTGCAACTTATGACACTACTCTAAGTTGTCTTAGTACACTTTCTCATTTCAAAATGACATTATTTTGTCTTGCACCTATCTAAAAGAGATCACATGTGTAGAAGGATCAAATGAACATGGCTAGCCCTAAGAATCAAGATCTAATTCAAAACTATACAAAAGTAGTTCATGATGGGTTTACCAGTAGACATATCTTCGAGATTAAGGCAAAATAATAATGTTGCGACCTATGACACTACTCTAAGTTGCCTTAGTATACTTTCTCATGTCAAAATGACATTATTTTGTGTTCCACTTAAGGTAACAGAAATCACATGTGTAAAAAGATCATATGAACATGGCTAGCTTGAAGGATCAAGCTCTAATTCATAACTATACAAAAGTAGTTCATGACGGGTTTAGCAATAGACATATATTTGAGATTAATGCAAAATCATAATGTTGCAACTTATGACACTACTCTAAGTTGTCTTAGTACACTTTCTCATTTCAAAATGACATTATTTTGTCTTGCACCTATCTAAAAGAGATCACATGTGTAGAAGGATCAAATGAACATGGCTAGCCCTAAGAATCAAGATCTAATTCAAAACTATACAAAAGTAGTTCATGATGGGTTTACCAATAGACATATCTTCGAGATTAAGGCAAAATCATAATGTTGCGACCTATGACACTACTCTAAGTTGCGTTAGCACACTTTCTCATGTCAAAATGACATTATGTTGCGTTGCACTTAGGTAAAATAAATCACATGTCAAAAAGGATCATATAAATAAGGCTAGCTTCAAGGATCAAGCTCTACTTTATAACTGAACCAAAGTAGTTCGTGACAGGTTCACCAATAAACATATCTTCGAGATTAAGGCAAAATCATAATGTTGCGACCTATGACACTACTCTAAGTTGCCTTAGTACACTTTCTCATTTCAAAAAGAAATTATGTTGTGTTCCACTTAAGGTAAAAGAAATCACATGTGTAAAAAGATCATATGAACATGGCTAGCTTGAAGGATCAAGCTCTAATTCATAACTATACAAAAGTAGTGCATGACGGGTTTAGCAATAGACATATCTTTGAGATTAATGCAAAATCATAATGTTGCAACTTATGACACTACTCTAAGTTGTCTTAGTACACTTTCTCATTTCAAAATGACATTATTTTGTCTTGCACCTATCTAAAAGAGATCACATGTGTAGAATGATCAAATGAACATGGCTAGCCCTAAGAATCAAGATCTTATTCAAAACTATACAAAAGTAGTTCATGATGGGTTTACCAATAGACATATCTTCGAGATTAAGGCAAAATCATAATGTTGCGACCTATGACACTACTCTAAGTTGCCTTAGCACACTTTCTCATGTCAAAATGACATTATGTTGCGTTGCACTTAGGTAAAATAAATCACATGTCTAAAAGGATCATATAAATAAGGCTAGCTTCAAGGATCAAGCTCTAATTCATAACTATACAAAAGTAGTTGATGATGGGTTTAGCAATAGACATATCTTTGAGATTAATGCAAAATCATAATGTTGCAACTTATGACACTACTCTAAGTTGTCTTAGTACACTTTCTCATTTCAAAATGACATTATTTTGTCTTGCACCTATCTAAAAGAGATCACATGTGTAGAAGGATCAAATGAACATGGCTAGCCCTAAGAATCAAGATCTAATTCAAAACTATACAAAAGTAGTTCATGATGGGTTTACCAGTAGACATATCTTCGAGATTAAGGCAAAATAATAATGTTGCGACCTATGACACTACTCTAAGTTGCCTTAGTATACTTTCTCATGTCAAAATGACATTATTTTGTGTTCCACTTAAGGTAACAGAAATCACATGTGTAAAAAGATCATATGAACATGGCTAGCTTGAAGGATCAAGCTCTAATTCATAACTATACAAAAGTAGTTGATGACGGGTTTAGCAATAGACATATATTTGAGATTAATGCAAAATCATAATGTTGCAACTTATGACACTACTCTAAGTTGTCTTAGTACACTTTCTCATTTCAAAATGACATTATTTTGTCTTGCACCTATCTAAAAGAGATCACATGTGTAGAAGGATCAAATGAACATGGCTAGCCCTAAGAATCAAGATCTAATTCAAAACTATACAAAAGTAGTTCATGATGGGTTTACCAATAGACATATCTTCGAGATTAAGGCAAAATCATAATGTTGCGACCTATGACACTACTCTAAGTTGCGTTAGCACACTTTCTCATGTCAAAATGACATTATGTTGCGTTGCACTTAGGTAAAATAAATCACATGTCTAAAAGGATCATATAAATAAGGCTAGCTTCAAGGATCAAGCTCTACTTTATAACTGAACCAAAGTAGTTCGTGACAGGTTCACCAATAAACATATCTTCGAGATTAAGGCAAAATCATAATGTTGCGACCTATGACACTACTCTAAGTTGCCTTAGTACACTTTCTCATTTCAAAAAGAAATTATGTTGTGTTCCACTTAAGGTAAAAGAAATCACATGTGTAAAAAGATCATATGAACATGGCTAGCTTGAAGGATCAAGCTCTAATTCATAACTATACAAAAGTAGTTCATGACGGGTTTAGCAATAGACACATCTTTGAGATTAATGCAAAATCATAATGTTGCAACTTATGACACTATTCTAAGTTGTCTTAGTACACTTTCTCATTTCAAAATGACATTATTTTGTCTTGCACCTATCTAAAAGAGATCACATGTGTAGAAGGATCAAATGAACATGGCTAGCCCTAAGAATCAAGATCTAATTCAAAACTATACAAAAGTAGTTCATGATGGGTTTACCAATAGACATATCTTCGAGATTAAGGCAAAATCATAATGTTGCGACCTATGACACTACTCTAAGTTGCCTTAGTATACTTTCTCATGTCAAAATGACATTATGTTGTGTTCCACTTAAGGTAACAGAAATCACATGTGTAAAAAGATCATATGAACATGGCTAGCTTGAAGGATCAAGCTCTAATTCATAACTATACAAAAGTAGTTGATGACGGGTTTAGCAATAGACATATCTTTGAGATTAATGCAAAATCATAATGTTGCAACTTATGACACTACTCTAAGTTGTCTTAGTACACTTTCTCATTTCAAAATGACATTATTTTGTCTTGCACCTATCTAAAAGAGATCACATGTGAAGAAGGATCAAATGAACATGGCTAGCCCTAAGAATCAAGATCTAATTCAAAACTATACAAAAGTAGTTCATGATGGGTTTACCAATAGACATATCTTCGAGATTAAGGCAAAATCATAACGTTGCGACCTATGACACTACTCTAAGTTGCCTTAGCACACTTTCTCATGTCAAAATGACATTATGTTGCGTTGCACTTACGTAAAATAAATCACATGTCTAAAAGGATCATATAAATAAGGCTAGCTTCAAGGTTCAAGCTCTACTTTATAACTGAACCAAAGTAGTTCGTGACAGGTTCACCAATAAACATATCTTCGAGATTAAGGCAAAATCATAATGTTGCGACCTATGACACTACTCTAAGTTGCCTTAGTACACTTTCTCATTTAAAAAAGAAATTATGTTGTGTTCGACTTAAGGTAAAAGAAATCACATGTGTAAAAAGATCATATGAACATGGCTAGCTTGAAGGATCAAGCTCTAATTCATAACTATACAAAAGTAGTTCATGATGGGTTTAGCAATAGACACATCTTTGAGACTAATGCAAAATCATAATTTTGCAACTTATGACACTATTCTAAGTTGTCTTAGTACACTTTCTCATTTTAAAATGACATTATTTTGTCCTGCACCTATCTAAAAGAGATCACATGTGTAGAAGGATCAAATGAACATGGCTAGCCCTAAGAATCAAGATCTAATTCAAAACTATACAAAAGTAGTTCATGATGGGTTTACCAATAGATATATCTTCGAGATTAAGGCAAAATCATAATGTTGCGACCTATGACACTACTCTAAGTTGCCTTAGTACACTTTCTCATTTCAAAAAGAAATTATGTTGTGTTCCACTTAAGGTAAAAGAAAATCACATGTGTAAAAAGATCATATGAACATGGCTAGCTTGAAGGATCAAGCTCTAATTCATAACTATTCAAAAGTAGTTCATGACGGGTTTAGCAATAGACATATATTTGAGATTAATGCAAAATCATAATGTTGCAACTTATGACACTACACTAAGTTGTCTTAGTACACTTTCTCATTTCAAAATGACATTATTTTGTCTTGCACCTATCTAAAAGAGATCACATGTGTAGAAGGATCAAATGAACATGGCTAGCCCTAAGAATCAAGATCTAATTCAAAACTATACAAAAGTAGTTCATGATGGGTTTACCAATAGACATATCTTCGACATTAAGGCAAAATCATAATGTTGCGACCTATGACACTACTCTAAGTTGCCTTAGCACACTTTCTCATGTCAAAATGACATTATGTTGCGTTGCACTTAGGTAAAATAAATCACATGTCTAAAAGGATCATATAAATAAGGCTAGCTTCAAGGATCAAGCTCTACTTTATAACTGAACCAAAGTAGTTCGTGACAGGTTCACCAAGAAACATATCTTCGAGATTAAGGCAAAATCATAATGTTGCGACCTATGACACTACTCTAAGTTGACTTAGTACACTTTCCCATTTCAAAAAGAAATTATGTTGTGTTCGACTTAAGGGAAAAGAAATCACATGTGTAAAAAGATCATATGAACATGGCTAGCTTGAAGGATCAAGCTCTAATTCATAACTATACAAAAGTAGTTCATGACGGGTTTAGCAATAGACATATCTTTGAGATTAATGCAAAATCATAATGTTGCAACTTATGACACTACTCTAAGTTGTCTTAGTACACTTTCTCATTTCAAAATGACATTATTTTGTCTTGCACCTATCTAAAAGAGATCACATGTGTAGAAGGATCAAATGAACATGGCTAGCCCTAAGAATCAAGATCTAATTCAAAACTATACAAAAGTAGTTCATGATGGGTTTACCAATAGACATATCTTCGAGATTAAGGCAAAATCATAATGTTGCGACCTATGACACTACTCTAAGTTGCCTTAGCACACTTTCTCATGTCAAAATGACATTATGTTGCGTTGCACTTAGGTAAAATAAATCACATGTCTAAAAGGATCATATAAATAAGGCTAGCTTCAAGGATCAAGCTCTACTTTATAACTGAACCAAAGTAGTTCGTGACAGGTTCACCAAGAAACATATCTTCGAGATTAAGGCAAAATCATAATGTTGCGACCTATGACACTACTCTAAGTTGACTTAGTACACTTTCCCATTTCAAAAAGAAATTATGTTGTGTTCGACTTAAGGTAAAAGAAATCACATGTGTAAAAAGATCATATGAACATGGCTAGCTTGAAGGATCAAGCTCTAATTCATAACTATACAAAAGTAGTTCATGACGGGTTTAGCAATAGACATATCTTTGAGATTAATGCAAAATCATAATGTTGCAACTTATGACACTACTCTAAGTTGTCTTAGTACACTTTCTCATTTCAAAATGACATTATTTTGTCTTGCACCTATCTAAAAGAGATCACATGTGTAGAAGGATCAAATGAATATGGCTAGCCCTAAGAATCAAGATCTAATTCAAAACTATACAAAAGTAGTTCATGATGGGTTTACCAATAGACATATCTTCGAGATTAAGGCAAAATCATAATGTTGCGACCTATGACACTACTCTAAGTTGCCTTAGTATACTTTCTCATGTCAAAATGACATTATGTTGTGTTCCACTTAAGGTAACAGAAATCACATGTGTAAAAAGATCATATGAACATGGCTAGCTTGAAGGATCAAGCTCTAATTCATATCTATACAAAAGTAGTTGATGACAGGTTTAGCAATAGACATATCTTTGAGATTAATGCAAAATCATAATGTTGCAACTTATGACACTACTCTAAGTTGTCTTAGTACACTTTCTCATTTCAAAATGACATTATTTTGTCTTGCACCTATCTAAAAGAGATCACATGTGTAGAAGGATCAAATGAACATGGCTAGCCCTAAGAATCAAGATCTAATTCAAAACTATACAAAAGTAGTTCATGATGGGTTTACCAATAGACATATCTTCGAGATTAAGGCAAAATCATAATGTTGCGACCTATGACACTACTCTAAGTTGCCTTAGCACACTTTCTCATGTCAAAATGACATTATGTTGCGTTGCACTTAGGTAAAATAAATCACATCTCTAAAAGGATCATATAAATAAGGCTAGCTTCAAGGATCAAGCTCTACTTTATAACTGAACCAAAGTAGTTCGTGACAGGTTCACCAAGAAACATATCTTCGAGATTAAGGCAAAATCATAATGTTGCGACCTATGACACTACTCTAAGTTACCTTAGTACACTATCTCATTTCAAAAAGAAATTATGTTGTGTTCCACTTATGGTAAAAGAAATCACATGTGTAAAAAGATCATATGAACATGGCTACCTTGAAGGATCAAGCTCTAATTCATAACTATACAAATGTAGTTCATGACGGGTTTAGCAATAGACACATCTTTGAGATTAATGCAAAATCATAATGTTGCAACTTATGACACTATTCTAAGTTGTCTTAGTACACTTTCTCATTTCAAAATGACATTATTTTGTCTTGCACCTATCTAAAAGAGATCACATGTGTAGAAGGATCAAATGAATATGGCTAGCCCTAAGAATCAAGATCTAATTCAAAACTATACAAAAGTAGTTCATGATGGGTTTACCAATAGACATATCTTCGAGATTAAGGCAAAATCATAATGTTGCGACCTATGACACTACTCTAAGTTGCCTTAGTATACTTTCTCATGTCAAAATGACATTATGTTGTGTTCCACTTAAGGTAACAGAAATCACATGTGTAAAAAGATCATATGAACATGGCTAGCTTGAAGGATCAAGCTCTAATTCATAACTATACAAAAGTAGTTGATGACGGGTTTAGCAATAGACATATCTTTGAGATTAATGCAAAATCATAATGTTGCAACTTATGACACTACTCTAAGTTGTCTTAGTACACTTTCTCATTTCAAAATGACATTATTTTGTCTTGCACCTATCTAAAAGAGATCACATGTGTAGAAGGATCAAATGAACATGGCTAGCCCTAAGAATCAAGATCTAATTCAAAACTATACAAAAGTAGTTCATGATGGGTTTACCAATAGACATATCTTCGAGATTAAGGCAAAATCATAATGTTGCGACCTATGACACTACTCTAAGTTGCCTTAGCACACTTTCTCATGTCAAAATGACATTATGTTGCGTTGCACTTAGGTAAAATAAATCACATGTCTAAAAGGATAATATAAATAAGGCTAGCTTCAAGGATCAAGCTCTACTTTATAACTGAACCAAAGTAGTTCGTGACAGGTTCACCAAGAAACATATCTTCGAGATTAACTCAAAATCATAATGTTGCGACCTATGACATTACTCTAAGTTACCTTAGTACACTTTCTCATTTCAAAAAGAAATTATGTTGTGTTCCACTTATGGTAAAAGAAATCACATGTGTAAAAAGATCATATGAACATGGCTAGCTTGAAGGATCAAGCTCTAATTCATAACTATACAAAAGTAGTTCATGACGGGTTTAGCAATAGACACATCTTTGAGATTAATGCAAAATCATAATGTTGCAACTTATGACACTATTCTTGTCTTAGTACACTTTTCTCATTTCAAAAAGACATTATTTTGTCTGTGCACCTATCTAAAAGAGATCACATGTGTAGAAGGATCAAATGAATATGGCTAGCCCTAAAAATCAAGATCTAATTCAAAACTATACAAAAGTAGTTCATGATGGGTTTACCAATAGACATATCTTCGAGATTAAGGCACAATCATAATGTTGCGACCTATGACACTACTCTAAGTTGCCTTAGTATACTTTCTCATGTCAAAATGACATTATGTTGTGTTCCACTTAAGGTAACAGAAATCACATGTGTAAAAAGATCATATGAACATGGCTAGCTTGAAGGATCAAGCTCTAATTCATAACTATACAAAAGTAGTTGATGACGGGTTTAGCAATAGACATATCTTTGAGATTAATGCAAAATCATAATGTTGCAACTTATGACACTACTCTAAGTTGTCTTAGTACACTTTCTCATTTCAAAATGACATTATTTTGTCTTGCACCTATCTAAAAGAGATCACATGTGTAGAAGGATCAAATGAACATGGCTAGCCCTAAGAATCAAGATCTAATTCAAAACTATACAAAAGTAGTTCATGATGGGTTTACCAATAGACATATCTTCCGAGATTAAGGCAAAATCATAATGTTGCGACCTATGACACTACTCTAAGTTGCCTTAGCACACTTTCTCATGTCAAAATGACATTATGTTGCGTTTGCACTTAGGTAAAATAAATCACATCTCTAAAAGGATCATATAAATAAGGCTAGCTTCAAGGATCAAGCTCTACTTTATAACTGAACCAAAGTAGTTCGTGACAGGTTCACCAAGAAACATATCTTCGAGATTAAGGCAAAATCATAATGTTGCGACCTATGACACTACTCTAAGTTACCTTAGTACACTATCTCATTTCAAAAAGAAATTATGTTGTGTTCCACTTATGGTAAAAGAAATCACATGTGTAAAAAGATCATATGAACATGGCTACCTTGAAGGATCAAGCTCTAATTCATAACTATACAAATGTAGTTCATGACGGGTTTAGCAATAGACACATCTTTGAGATTAATGCAAAATCATAATGTTGCAACTTATGACACTATTCTAAGTTGTCTTAGTACACTTTCTCATTTCAAAATGACATTATTTTGTCTTGCACCTATCTAAAAGAGATCACATGTGTAGAAGGATCAAATGAATATGGCTAGCCCTAAGAATCAAGATCTAATTCAAAACTATACAAAAGTAGTTCATGATGGGTTTACCAATAGACATATCTTCGAGATTAAGGCAAAATCATAATGTTGCGACCTATGACACTACTCTAAGTTGCCTTAGTATACTTTCTCATGTCAAAATGACATTATGTTGTGTTCCACTTAAGGTAACAGAAATCACATGTGTAAAAAGATCATATGAACATGGCTAGCTTGAAGGATCAAGCTCTAATTCATAACTATACAAAAGTAGTTGATGACGGGTTTAGCAATAGACATATCTTTGAGATTAATGCAAAATCATAATGTTGCAACTTATGACACTACTCTAAGTTGTCTTAGTACACTTTCTCATTTCAAAATGACATTATTTTGTCTTGCACCTATCTAAAAGAGATCACATGTGTAGAAGGATCAAATGAACATGGCTAGCCCTAAGAATCAAGATCTAATTCAAAACTATACAAAAGTAGTTCATGATGGGTTTTACCAATAGACATATCTTCGAGATTAAGGCAAAATCATAATGTTGCGACCTATGACACTACTCTAAGTTGCCTTAGCACACTTTCTCATGTCAAAATGACATTATGTTGCGTTGCACTTAGGTAAAATAAATCACATGTCTAAAAGGATCATATAAATAAGGCTAGCTTCAAGGATCAAGCTCTACTTTATAACTGAACCAAAGTAGTTCGTGACAGGTTCACCAAGAAACATATCTTCGAGATTAAGGCAAAATCATAATGTTGCGACCTATGACACTACTCTAAGTTGACTTAGTACACTTTCCCATTTCAAAAAGAAATTATGTTGTGTTCGACTTAAGGTAAAAGAAATCACATGTGTAAAAAGATCATATGAACATGGCTAGCTTGAAGGATCAAGCTCTAATTCATAACTATACAAAAGTAGTTCATGACGGGTTTAGCAATAGACATATCTTTGAGATTAATGCAAAATCATAATGTTGCAACTTATGACACTACTCTAAGTTGTCTTAGTACACTTTCTCATTTCAAAATGACATTATTTTGTCTTGCACCTATCTAAAAGAGATCACATGTGTAGAAGGATCAAATGAACATGGCTAGCCCTAAGAATCAAGATCTAATTCAAAACTATACAAAAGTAGTTCATGATGGGTTTACCAATAGACATATCTTCGAGATTAAGGCAAAATCATAATGTTGCGACCTATGACACTACTCTAAGTTGCCTTAGCACACTTTCTCATGTCAAAATGACAATATGTTGCGTTGCACTTAGGTAAAATAAATCACATGTCTAAAAGGATCATATAAATAAGGCTAGCTTCAAGGATCAAGCTCTACTTTATAACTGAACCAAAGTAGTTCGTGACAGGTTCACCAAGAAACATATCTTCGAGATTAAGGCAAAATCATAATGTTGCGACCTATGACACTACTCTAAGTTGACTTAGTACACTTTCCCATTTCAAAAAGAAATTATGTTGTGTTCGACTTAAGGTAAAAGAAATCACATGTGTAAAAAGATCATATGAACATGGCTAGCTTGAAGGATCAAGCTCTAATTCATAACTATACAAAAGTAGTTCATGACGGGTTTAGCAATAGACATATCTTTGAGATTAATGCAAAATCATAATGTTGCAACTTATGACACTACTCTAAGTTGTCTTAGTACACTTTCTCATTTCAAAATGACATTATTTTGTCTTGCACCTATCTAAAAGAGATCACATGTGTAGAAGGATCAAATGAACATGGCTAGCCCTAAGAATCAAGATCTAATTCAAAACTATACAAAAGTAGTTCATGATGGGTTTACCAATAGACATATCTTCGAGATTAAGGCAAAATCATAATGTTGCGACCTATGACACTACTCTAAGTTGCCTTAGCACACTTTCTCATGTCAAAATGACATTATGTTGCGTTGCACTTAGGTAAAATAAATCACATGTCTAAAAGGATCATATAAATAAGGCTAGCTTCAAGGATCAAGCTCTACTTTATAACTGAACCAAAGTAGTTCGTGACAGGTTCACCAAGAAACATATCTTCGAGATTAAGGCAAAATCATAATGTTGCGACCTATGACACTACTCTAAGTTACCTTAGTACACTATCTCATTTCAAAAAGAAATTATGTTGTGTTCCACTTATGGTAAAAGAAATCACATGTGTAAAAAGATCATATGAACATGGCTACCTTGAAGGATCAAGCTCTAATTCATAACTATACAAATGTAGTTCATGACGGGTTTAGCAATAGACACATCTTTGAGATTAATGCAAAATCATAATGTTGCAACTTATGACACTATTCTAAGTTGTCTTAGTACACTTTCTCATTTCAAAATGACATTATTTTGTCTTGCACCTATCTAAAAGAGATCACATGTGTAGAAGGATCAAATGAATATGGCTAGCCCTAAGAATCAAGATCTAATTCAAAACTATACAAAAGTAGTTCATGATGGGTTTACCAATAGACATATCTTCGAGATTAAGGCAAAATCATAATGTTGCGACCTATGACACTACTCTAAGTTGCCTTAGTATACTTTCTCATGTCAAAATGACATTATGTTGTGTTCCACTTAAGGTAACAGAAATCACATGTGTAAAAAGATCATATGAACATGGCTAGCTTGAAGGATCAAGCTCTAATTCATAACTATACAAAAGTAGTTGATGACGGGTTTAGCAATAGACATATCTTTGAGATTAATGCAAAATCATAATGTTGCAACTTATGACACTACTCTAAGTTGTCTTAGTACACTTTCTCATTTCAAAATGACATTATTTTGTCTTGCACCTATCTAAAAGAGATCACATGTGTAGAAGGATCAAATGAACATGGCTAGCCCTAAGAATCAAGATCTAATTCAAAACTATACAAAAGTAGTTCATGATGGGTTTACCAATAGACATATCTTCGAGATTAAGGCAAAATCATAATGTTGCGACCTATGACACTACTCTAAGTTGCCTTAGCACACTTTCTCATGTCAAAATGACATTATGTTGCGTTGCACTTAGGTAAAATAAATCACATGTCTAAAAGGATAATATAAATAAGGCTAGCTTCAAGGATCAAGCTCTACTTTATAACTGAACCAAAGTAGTTCGTGACAGGTTCACCAAGAAACATATCTTCGAGATTAAGGCAAAATCATAATGTTGCGACCTATGACACTACTCTAAGTTACCTTAGTACACTTTCTCATTTCAAAAAGAAATTATGTTGTGTTCCACTTATGGTAAAAGAAATCACATGTGTAAAAAGATCATATGAACATGGCTAGCTTGAAGGATCAAGCTCTAATTCATAACTATACAAAAGTAGTTCATGACGGGTTTAGCAATAGACACATCTTTGAGATTAATGCAAAATCACAATGTTGCAACTTATGACACTATTCTAAGTTGTCTTAGTACACTTTCTCATTTCAAAATGACATTATTTTGTCTTGCACCTATCTAAAAGAGATCACATGTGTAGAAGGATCAAATGAATATGGCTAGCCCTAAGAATCAAGATCTAATTCAAAACTATACAAAAGTAGTTCATGATGGGTTTACCAATAGACATATCTTCGAGATTAAGGCACAATCATAATGTTGCGACCTATGACACTACTCTAAGTTGCCTTAGTATACTTTCTCATGTCAAAATGACATTATGTTGTGTTCCACTTAAGGTAACAGAAATCACATGTGTAAAAAGATCATATGAACATGGCTAGCTTGAAGGATCAAGCTCTAATTCATAACTATACAAAAGTAGTTGATGACGGGTTTAGCAATAGACATATCTTTGAGATTAATGCAAAATCATAATGTTGCAACTTATGACACTACTCTAAGTTGTCTTAGTACACTTTCTCATTTCAAAATGACATTATTTTGTCTTGCACCTATCTAAAAGAGATCACATGTGTAGAAGGATCAAATGAACATGGCTAGCCCTAAGAATCAAGATCTAATTCAAAACTATACAAAAGTAGTTCATGATGGGTTTACCAATAGACATATCTTCGAGATTAAGGCAAAATCATAATGTTGCGACCTATGACACTACTCTAAGTTGCCTTAGTATACTTTCTCATGTCAAAATGACATTATGTTGTGTTCCACTTAAGGTAACAGAAATCACATGTGTAAAAAGATCATATGAACATGGCTAGCTTGAAGGATCAAGCTCTAATTCATAACTATACAAAAGTAGTTGATGACGGGTTTAGCAATAGACATATCTTTGAGATTAATGCAAAATCATAATGTTGCAACTTATGACACTACTCTAAGTTGTCTTAGTACACTTTCTCATTTCAAAATGACATTATTTTGTCTTGCACCTATCTAAAAGAGATCACATGTGTAGAAGGATCAAATGAACATGGCTAGCCCTAAGAATCAAGATCTAATTCAAAACTATACAAAAGTAGTTCATGATGGGTTTACCAATAGACATATCTTCGAGATTAAGGCAAAATCATAATGTTGCGACCTATGACACTACTCTAAGTTGCCTAGCACACTTTCTCATGTCAAAATGACATTATGTTGCGTTGCACTTAGGTAAAATAAATCACATGTCTAAAAGGATAATATAAATAAGGCTAGCTTCAAGGATCAAGCTCTACTTTATAACTGAACCAAAGTAGTTCGTGACAGGTTCACCAAGAAACATATCTTCGAGATTAAGGCAAAATCATAATGTTGCGACCTATGACACTACTCTAAGTTACCTTAGTACACTTTCTCATTTCAAAAAGAAATTATGTTGTGTTCCACTTATGGTAAAAGAAATCACATGTGTAAAAAGATCATATGAACATGGCTAGCTTGAAGGATCAAGCTCTAATTCATAACTATACAAAAGTAGTTCATGACGGGTTTAGCAATAGACACATCTTTGAGATTAATGCAAAATCATAATGTTGCAACTTATGACACTATTCTAAGTTGTCTTAGTACACTTTCTCATTTCAAAATGACATTATTTTGTCTTGCACCTATCTAAAAGAGATCACATGTGTAGAAGGATCAAATGAATATGGCTAGCCCTAAGAATCAAGATCTAATTCAAAACTATACAAAAGTAGTTCATGATGGGTTTACCAATAGACATATCTTCGAGATTAAGGCACAATCATAATGTTGCGACCTATGACACTACTCTAAGTTGCCTTAGTATACTTTCTCATGTCAAAATGACATTATGTTGTGTTCCACTTAAGGTAACAGAAATCACATGTGTAAAAAGATCATATGAACATGGCTAGCTTGAAGGATCAAGCTCTAATTCATAACTATACAAAAGTAGTTGATGACGGGTTTAGCAATAGACATATCTTTGAGATTAATGCAAAATCATAATGTTGCAACTTATGACACTACTCTAAGTTGTCTTAGTACACTTTCTCATTTCAAAATGACATTATTTTGTCTTGCACCTATCTAAAAGAGATCACATGTGTAGAAGGATCAAATGAACATGGCTAGCCCTAAGAATCAAGATCTAATTCAAAACTATACAAAAGTAGTTCATGATGGGTTTACCAATAGACATATCTTCGAGATTAAGGCAAAATCATAATGTTGCGACCTATGACACTACTCTAAGTTGCCTTAGCACACTTTCTCATGTCAAAATGACATTATGTTGCGTTGCACTTAGGTAAAATAAATCACATGTCTAAAAGGATCATATAAATAAGGCTAGTTTCAAGGATCAAGCTCTACTTTATAACTGAACCAAAGTAGTTCGTGACAGGTTCACCAAGAAACATATCTTCGAGATTAAGGCAAAATCATAATGTTGCGACCTATGACACTACTCTAAGTTACCTTAGTACACTTTCTCATTTCAAAAAGAAATTATGTTGTGTTCCACTTATGGTAAAAGAAATCACATGTGTAAAAAGATCATATGAACATGGCTAGCTTGAAGGATCAAGCTCTAATTCATAACTATACAAAAGTAGTTCATGACGGGTTTAGCAATAGACACATCTTTGAGATTAATGCAAAATCATAATGTTGCAACTTATGACACTATTCTAAGTTGTCTTAGTACACTTTCTCATTTCAAAATGACATTATTTTGTCTTGCACCTATCTAAAAGAGATCACATGTGTAGAAGGATCAAATGAATATGGCTAGCCCTAAGAATCAAGATCTAATTCAAAACTATACAAAAGTAGTTCATGATGGGTTTACCAATAGACATATCTTCGAGATTAAGGCACAATCATAATGTTGCGACCTATGACACTACTCTAAGTTGCCTTAGTATACTTTCTCATGTCAAAATGACATTATGTTGTGTTCCACTTAAGGTAACAGAAATCACATGTGTAAAAAGATCATATGAACATGGCTAGCTTGAAGGATCAAGCTCTAATTCATAACTATACAAAAGTAGTTGATGACGGGTTTAGCAATAGACATATCTTTGAGATTAATGCAAAATCATAATGTTGCAACTTATGACACTACTCTAAGTTGTCTTAGTACACTTTCTCATTTCAAAATGACATTATTTTGTCTTGCACCTATCTAAAAGAGATCACATGTGTAGAAGGATCAAATGAACATGGCTAGCCCTAAGAATCAAGATCTAATTCAAAACTATACAAAAGTAGTTCATGATGGGTTTACCAATAGACATATCTTCGAGATTAAGGCAAAATCATAATGTTGCGACCTATGACACTACTCTAAGTTGCCTTAGTATACTTTCTCATGTCAAAATGACATTATGTTGTGTTCCACTTAAGGTAACAGAAATCACATGTGTAAAAAGATCATATGAACATGGCTAGCTTGAAGGATCAAGCTCTAATTCATAACTATACAAAAGTAGTTGATGACGGGTTTAGCAATAGACATATCTTTGAGATTAATGCAAAATCATAATGTTGCAACTTATGACACTACTCTAAGTTGTCTTAGTACACTTTCTCATTTCAAAATGACATTATTTTGTCTTGCACCTATCTAAAAGAGATCACATGTGTAGAAGGATCAAATGAACATGGCTAGCCCTAAGAATCAAGATCTAATTCAAAACTATACAAAAGTAGTTCATGATGGGTTTACCAATAGACATATCTTCGAGATTAAGGCAAAATCATAATGTTGCGACCTATGACACTACTCTAAGTTGCCTAGCACACTTTCTCATGTCAAAATGACATTATGTTGCGTTGCACTTAGGTAAAATAAATCACATGTCTAAAAGGATAATATAAATAAGGCTAGCTTCAAGGATCAAGCTCTACTTTATAACTGAACCAAAGTAGTTCGTGACAGGTTCACCAAGAAACATATCTTCGAGATTAAGGCAAAATCATAATGTTGCGACCTATGACACTACTCTAAGTTACCTTAGTACACTTTCTCATTTCAAAAAGAAATTATGTTGTGTTCCACTTATGGTAAAAGAAATCACATGTGTAAAAAGATCATATGAACATGGCTAGCTTGAAGGATCAAGCTCTAATTCATAACTATACAAAAGTAGTTCATGACGGGTTTAGCAATAGACACATCTTTTAGATTAATGCAAAATCATAATGTTGCAACTTATGACACTATTCTAAGTTGTCTTAGTACACTTTCTCATTTCAAAATGACATTATTTTGTCTTGCACCTATCTAAAAGAGATCACATGTGTAGAAGGATCAAATGAATATGGCTAGCCCTAAGAATCAAGATCTAATTCAAAACTATACAAAAGTAGTTCATGATGGGTTTACCAATAGACATATCTTCGAGATTAAGGCACAATCATAATGTTGCGACCTATGACACTACTCTAAGTTGCCTTAGTATACTTTCTCATGTCAAAATGACATTATGTTGTGTTCCACTTAAGGTAACAGAAATCACATGTGTAAAAAGATCATATGAACATGGCTAGCTTGAAGGATCAAGCTCTAATTCATAACTATACAAAAGTAGTTGATGACGGGTTTAGCAATAGACATATCTTTGAGATTAATGCAAAATCATAATGTTGCAACTTATGACACTACTCTAAGTTGTCTTAGTACACTTTCTCATTTCAAAATGACATTATTTTGTCTTGCACCTATCTAAAAGAGATCACATGTGTAGAAGGATCAAATGAACATGGCTAGCCCTAAGAATCAAGATCTAATTCAAAACTATACAAAAGTAGTTCATGATGGGTTTACCAATAGACATATCTTCGAGATTAAGGCAAAATCATAATGTTGCGACCTATGACACTACTCTAAGTTGCCTTAGCACACTTTCTCATGTCAAAATGACATTATGTTGCGTTGCACTTAGGTAAAATAAATCACATGTCTAAAAGGATCATATAAATAAGGCTAGTTTCAAGGATCAAGCTCTACTTTATAACTGAACCAAAGTAGTTCGTGACAGGTTCACCAAGAAACATATCTTCGAGATTAAGGCAAAATCATAATGTTGCGACCTATGACACTACTCTAAGTTACCTTAGTACACTTTCTCATTTCAAAAAGAAATTATGTTGTGTTCCACTTATGGTAAAAGAAATCACATGTGTAAAAAGATCATATGAACATGGCTAGCTTGAAGGATCAAGCTCTAATTCATAACTATACAAAAGTAGTTCATGACGGGTTTAGCAATAGACACATCTTTGAGATTAATGCAAAATCATAATGTTGCAACTTATGACACTATTCTAAGTTGTCTTAGTACACTTTCTCATTTCAAAATGACATTATTTTGTCTTGCACCTATCTAAAAGAGATCACATGTGTAGAAGGATCAAATGAATATGGCTAGCCCTAAGAATCAAGATCTAATTCAAAACTATACAAAAGTAGTTCATGATGGGTTTACCAATAGACATATCTTCGAGATTAAGGCACAATCATAATGTTGCGACCTATGACACTACTCTAAGTTGCCTTAGTATACTTTCTCATGTCAAAATGACATTATGTTGTGTTCCACTTAAGGTAACAGAAATCACATGTGTAAAAAGATCATATGAACATGGCTAGCTTGAAGGATCAAGCTCTAATTCATAACTATACAAAAGTAGTTGATGACGGGTTTAGCAATAGACATATCTTTGAGATTAATGCAAAATCATAATGTTGCAACTTATGACACTACTCTAAGTTGTCTTAGTACACTTTCTCATTTCAAAATGACATTATTTTGTCTTGCACCTATCTAAAAGAGATCACATGTGTAGAAGGATCAAATGAACATGGCTAGCCCTAAGAATCAAGATCTAATTCAAAACTATACAAAAGTAGTTCATGATGGGTTTACCAATAGACATATCTTCGAGATTAAGGCAAAATCATAATGTTGCGACCTATGACACTACTCTAAGTTGCCTTAGCACACTTTCTCATGTCAAAATGACATTATGTTGCGTTGCACTTAGGTAAAATAAATCAAATGTCTAAAAGGATCATATAAATAAGGCTAGCTTCAAGGATCAAGCTCTACTTTATAACTGAACCAAAGTAGTTCGTGACAGGTTCACCAAGAAACATATCTTCGAGATTAAGGCAAAATCATAATGTTGCGACCTATGACACTACTCTAAGTTACCTTAGTACACTATCTCATTTCAAAAAGAAATTATGTTGTGTTCCACTTATGGTAAAAGAAATCACATGTGTAAAAAGATCATATGAACATGGCTACCTTGAAGGATCAAGCTCTAATTCATAACTATACAAATGTAGTTCATGACGGGTTTAGCAATAGACACATCTTTGAGATTAATGCAAAATCATAATGTTGCAACTTATGACACTATTCTAAGTTGTCTTAGTACACTTTCTCATTTCAAAATGACATTATTTTGTCTTGCACCTATCTAAAAGAGATCACATGTGTAGAAGGATCAAATGAATATGGCTAGCCCTAAGAATCAAGATCTAATTCAAAACTATACAAAAGTAGTTCATGATGGGTTTACCAATAGACATATCTTCGAGATTAAGGCACAATCATAATGTTGCGACCTATGACACTACTCTAAGTTGCCTTAGTATACTTTCTCATGTCAAAATGACATTATGTTGTGTTCCACTTAAGGTAACAGAAATCACATGTGTAAAAAGATCATATGAACATGGCTAGCTTGAAGGATCAAGCTCTAATTCATAACTATACAAAAGTAGTTGATGACGGGTTTAGCAATAGACATATCTTTGAGATTAATGCAAAATCATAATGTTGCAACTTATGACACTACTCTAAGTTGTCTTAGTACACTTTCTCATTTCAAAATGACATTATTTTGTCTTGCACCTATCTAAAAGAGATCACATGTGTAGAAGGATCAAATGAACATGGCTAGCCCTAAGAATCAAGATCTAATTCAAAACTATACAAAAGTAGTTCATGATGGGTTTACCAATAGACATATCTTCGAGATTAAGGCAAAATCATAATGTTGCGACCTATGACACTACTCTAAGTTGCCTTAGCACACTTTCTCATGTCAAAATGACATTATGTTGCGTTGCACTTAGGTAAAATAAATCACATGTCTAAAAGGATAATATAAATAAGGCTAGCTTCAAGGATCAAGCTCTACTTTATAACTGAACCAAAGTAGTTCGTGACAGGTTCACCAAGAAACATATCTTCGAGATTAACGCAAAATCATAATGTTGCGACCTATGACACTACTCTAAGTTACCTTAGTACACTTTCTCATTTCAAAAAGAAATTATGTTGTGTTCCACTTATGGTAAAAGAAATCACATGTGTAAAAAGATCATATGAACATGGCTAGCTTGAAGGA